>JAJPUD010001497.1:95507-111441 GCA_023553655.1 Myrmecobius fasciatus | reverse complement strand
TCTCTTTTTCTTTCTCCCATCAAATCAGTTTTATGACCTTGTGCAAAACACTGGATCATTCTCAGCTTTAGTTTCCTAGGTTGTGAGAAAGAACATTCATATTCAGTACTTAGATCTGTCCCTAAATAAAAGTGGGGAATGAATCAAATTTGATGGAAAAAGAAAAAAAGGAAGGAAGGAAGGAAAGAAGGAAGGAAGGAAGGAAGAAGGAAGGAAGGAAGGAAAATGGAGGAAGGAAGAGAGGAAAAAGGAAGAGAGTAAGGAAAGAAAAAATCAGGTTCTAAAAAGAACTGAATAAAATTACCAGAACATTAAGCTGAATCTAATTAGAAGAAATTGAATAGGGATCAATGTCAAGCTTTGTACATAAGTCCAAGAAATCAACCACAAGAGTATAAGATGGGGGATATGTAGTTAGAATTTTATCTTAAAAAGATCTGAGAATACTATGATTTTGTGAAATGGATTTTTTGACTGGTGTGCTGAGAGGAAAGAGAATTCAATTACCTTTCTTTAATCAAAAAGAATGACAGAGTTGAGGGAAGAGGCAACGTAATAATGTCAACTTTACTCTCATACAGTCATGACATGAAACATTTCAACCTCTGTGGAATGAGGACAATTTTTGAAAGATCCAAAAGTGGTTCTAACAGAAGCATTCTATACATAACCCTAACTGTGCAGTTTCTGGGCATCCTCCACAAACCCTGATAACAAAAGCCCTGTTCATTTGCAGAGAAATGAAATGATATGTCACAAAAAAGTCTGGCTCCTGGAGGGCACATGGAAGCTGAGGCTCTCTTGAAGCCCTCCATCTCCTATAAGACTCCATAGCATGCCCCTCTTCTGCTGTATCCTTAATTCCTATCACATAAAGTCTCTTGTCCAACCCAGTGGAGTGACTTGAAAGCTAAACTTTGTTCTTCAGGAGTAGTTCCACCTGGACGACCTTTTACCACTGGATTTCAAAAAAGGGGTTCAGTTTGCTTTTGAAAAAAAGCCATCTTCTGCCATCCCCCTAAATCCCTAACTTACTATTAGACCCAGAATGAACTAGCAAGTAAATACCTGTCAAGGAGTATTTGCTTGGTTTCCAATTTGAATTAGTGGGGAAACTATCCTAGTTTTTGCCTTAAAAAATAAATGCCTGCAGGACTTGGCCCTACTTAAATCTAAAGCTGGGGAAGAATTGGGAGGGAAAGGAGAAACTTCACAGCTTGACTCAACTGAGAGCTGCTTTCTTCTTCTTTCAGACATCATGTCAATTTGCTTCCTAAGGGGATTTCCTGGTGGGGGAGAAATTACATCCATTGAATTGGAATAAATATCCTGTTTAATTAAGGCCATAAAACAGCATCAGTGAGGGAGGTCCTGGAAAGCTATACCATATATGGATTACATGGGAGACAAGAAGGAATGGGGTAGGCATTCAGCTGTGGGGAAGGTTTCTTCAGGAATCTTGCAGGGAGAGCATTTCATTAAGACGACGGGCGAGAAACCAAGGACCAACATGGAGACATCCGGAGGTATCTCAAAGTCTGCTTCCATGGGCCAGATTTTTTTTTCTTTCAGGATCTGTGCTCTAGTAAGCAAGCTCTAGTAAGTAAGTAAGATTTGGAGTTTATAGGATTATAGATATCCATCGGGAAGAAGCCTTTGGAGATCATCTTGGACATCTACTCCCTTCATTTTACAGATGAGAAAACTAAGGAGATTGGGCAACTTGTCCAAATGACTTTGTTACTAATGACTTTGTCCCAAAGATAGTAAGCATCAGAGGTGAGATTTGAATCCAGATCCTCTGGCTTTAGAGCTTGTGTTCTTTCATAATGCCTTCCTATAAGAGCTGGCTTCAAATCCCAGCATCCTATGTGTGACATTAAGACAAGTTACTTCCCTTCTTAGTATCTCAGTTTTTTTCTAATCTATAAAATTGGAGATTGCCTTAGAAGACCTTAACAATGTTATAACAAGATTTAGAGTTGTTTCCCTTATATAGAAGTGTCCAAAGTATGAAAAACAAACCTGTTCTTAAAAGAAAAATCGCAGAGATTAACAACCATAAAGAGTACTCTAAATCACCAAAAAAAACCCCAAACAAACAAACAAACAAACAAAAAAAAAAAAAACAAACCATGAAATGTAAATTAAACCAAGTCCGTGGTTTCACTTTATATCCAGCAACTTGGCAAAGATGACAAAAAGGGGAATAATTAGGATTGAAGCAGCTGCTGAAAAGATAAGCCCAATAACATATTGTTGATGGATTTATGAATTGGTTTACCAGTTAGGGAAAGCACATCAGAAAAGTGAGTGGAAAAGAAAGTATGGAAAGTAAGTGATTAAAATGTCCATACCTTTTGACATGGAAATTACACTGTTAGGTATATACCTCAAATTAATCAGTGATAAAAAGAAAGACCCAGATATACCAAGGTAGGGTTTTTTATGGTAACAAAAAACATAAATGAAAGTAATAAAAGCTAGCATGCATACAGCACTTACTATGTACCAGGTGTCATGCTAAGTGCTTTATAAATATTTTCTCATTTTATTCTCACAATAACCCTGGATATAGGTGCTATTACTATTCCCATTTGACAGTTGAGGAAACTGTCAGATCCTCACTCAATTTACCCATCCCTCTTAGCCATTAACCCATATTTTTCCTCCTTTCTGTGGTTAAACTCTTTGGGAAGATGGTTTATAATAGGTGCCCCACTTCTTTTTCTCTCCCTTTCTTCTTAAATCTCTATAGTCTGGCCTCCATCATTCAACTAAAAGTGCTCTCTCCAAAATTACCAATGGTCTCTTAACTGCCAAAAATCCAATGACCTTTTCTCAAGCCTCATTTTTTTTGACCTCCCTTTGACACAGTTGATCACCTTCTCCTCTCTAAGTTTCTATGACACTACTTGGATTCTTCCCTTTCTCTTACTTATCTGACCACTTCTTCTCAGTCTTATTTGCTATATTTCTATCCAAGTCATTTCTACTCATCATGGATGTCCGCCAGAGCTCAGTCTGTTCTGTCTAAATTATTTTACTTAGTGATCTCATCAACTCCTATGGATTCAATTATCATCTCCATACTGATAATTCTCACATCTCTTTGTTCAGTTCTAACCTCCAGACTACTTTCACTGGAGTTCCAACAAGAATGCTCCTTGATCAAGTCCTGCGGTTTAGTGTCCCTGGTTTAAAGACTCTTATCATTTATCTCAGCTTTCTTTCTCAGCAGGCATTGGCCTGTGGACCCAGGCTAATTTTGCAGACCTAGTTCCTCTCTTTCATCTTTTGCATGGACACCATCATCAAAAGGAAATATTGAGGACTGGGTTATACATGATGTTTTGCTAATCTCCCAGAGCTAGAAGCAAACTTAACATTTTAGAAGACAAAAACAAGGTGGAGAGATTTAAAGCCTACTATGTTTAACACTTCAAAAGTGTATGATTTCCTTTGTGAGGAAAAACCTGCCCTTGAAGCAAACTGTGACCTCTCCATCCATGAGAAGGCCTTTGTCATTTGCTGTAGATCTTCTGGTAATAAGCCTATCTGAATTTCCTTATGCTTGTCCTTAAAAAGTATACATCCAGCCCGTCACCAGGATCATATGTGAAGCTTCTCCATCTTGGTAGTACTTGCCATGTCAAAGCTTGCACAGTCTCAAGTGCCTAGAGTTATCTTCCCACCTTAAGTAGGGCCTGGATGAATGAATGTTAAATCAGGGCCAAAGCCAGAGCAAAAAAGGTTAGAGAAGTTGGATTTGTCCTGGTCCATATAGCCAATGAGTTACAGAAGGAGGAACATGAAGATGAACTCAATACTCAATCAGGGTGCCTGTGAAAGATCCATCAATCTATCTATCTGATATAGAGAGAGTGTGGAAGAGAGTCTAATCTGTCCTCCACATTATTGCTAATTTTCCCAAAGTGCAGAATATTTTAAATTAAATAAGAGATAGCATTATGAAATGTAAAATATAAAAGATGGGTTTTTTGCAAAAAACAAAACAAAACAAAAAACCCAAACCCAAAACCAAAAACCAAATAGTGTAGCCAAAATTAGAAGGAAAGCAGAAAACTGGGGAATTTTTTTTAAATAGCCACTGTCTCAGATAAAGGCCTTAATTCTTAAATAATTAGAGAAAAGAGTCAAATTTATTTGTTTTTAATTTTAAGTACTATTTTATTTTTTCCCAGTTACATGTAAAGATGATTTTTAATATAATTTTTGCTTAAATAATTTTGTATTTTATGTTATTTTAAATTTTTTTATACATTTGTTTAAAGTTTTAAGTTCCAAATTCTATTACTCCCTCCCCTCTTTTCTCCCTTAGACAGTAAGAAATCAGATACAAGTTATTTATTGACATTTTTTTTTACATCTTGAGTTCCAAATTTTCTTCCTCCCTTTCTTACCTCTTCCCTTCCCTGAGACAATAAGTAATTTGATATAGGTTATACATGTTCAATCATGCAAAACATTTCCACATTCGTCAAGTTATAAAAGGAGACACAGACCAAAGGAAAAAAAATCCACAAAAAATAAAGTGAAAGATGGTATGCTTGAATCTACATGTAGATTCCATTAGTTTTTCTGTTGCATGTGGATAGCATTTTTTTTTTGTCATGAATCCTTTAGAATTTTCTTGGATCTTTGTATTGCTGAAAGTAACTAAATCATTCACAATAGAGCCAAATTTACAGGAATGTGTTATTCCCCAACTGACAAATGATCAAAGGATATGAATAAGCAGTCTTCAGATGAAGAAATCAAAGCTATCACATGAAAATCATATGGAAAAAATGATCTAAATCACTACTCATTAGAAAAATGCAAATTAAAACTATGAAATTGGCTGATATGATAGAAAAAGAAAATATAAATGTTGGAAGGAGTGTGAGGAAATTGGGACACTAATGCATTGTTGGTGGGGTTGAGAACTGATTCAGCCGTTCGGGAGAGGAATATGGACCTATGCCCAGAGGGCTATAAATCTGTATATCTTTTGACTCCGCAGTGGCACTACTAGGTTTGTTTCCCAAAGAGAGAGAAAGAAAAAAAAAGGAAAAGATTTTATTTGTACAAAAATATTTATTAGTAGCTCTTTTTCTAAAGGTAAGGAATCAGAATTTGAGGGGATGTTCATCAATTGGGGAATGGTGGAACAAGTTGTGATATATGACTGTGATGGAATACAATAGTGTTATAACAAATGATGAGCAGGATGTTTTCAGCAAAACCTGGAAAGACTTATATGAACTGATACAGAGTGAAGTGAGCAGAACCAGGAGAACACTGTAACATAATAACAGTAATATAGTATAGTGATCAACTGTGAATGACAGCTATTCTCATAAATACAATGATCCAAGACAATGCCAAAGGACTCATGATGAAAAATACTATCCATATCTAAAGAAAGAACAGATGGATAACTAAAGATTTGGTTCTTCTCAGAAATTCAGTGATCCAAGGCAATCCCAATAAACTTTGGATGGAAAACATCATTCACATCCAGAGAATGTAAATCAAAACATGCTATGTTCACTTTTTTCTTTTTTTTTCTCTCATGCTTTTTTCCTTTTGTTCTGATTTTTTCTCTCCCAACATGATTCATAAGGAAATGTATTTTTAAAAATGAATGTATATGTATAACAAGAAAAAAAATGAAAGAAAGAATTGATAGAGTTTGAATGCAGATCAAAACATACTAGTTTTAGCTTTATTTTTATGGGGTTTTTTAATGTTTTCTTTCACAACATGACTAACATGGAAATACATTTTGCATAATTGCATATGTATAAACTACATGACATCTCAGGGATAGGGGAAGGAAAAGAGAATTTACAACTGAAAAAATTTAAAAACAAATGTTAAAAACTGCTTTTACATGTAATTGGAAAAAAATGAAATATTTTTAAAAGTACAAAAGATATAGATGTGGTCATATCTATGTATCTACATATAAATAGATATCTAGAGTCTACATATAGATAGATAGATATGCCTATCTCTTTATACATATGTAATATGCATAATATACATATATATTATAGATATGCATAATAAAGATTCACAATAATCAAACTAACACTATAATTCCTAAATTATGAATCAACTGTCCTATTACTTCAATCACCATTTCTTCTGACTTTTTTGTTTCAAACATTCGTTCAAGGTCACTATCCTCTCTATATATTGTCTTTCTTTATTAGAATATAAGTTCTTAGAGGACAGGGACGGTGTAGCCTGCTTATATTTGTACCCCTAGGGCTTAGAAAGTACCTAGCACATATGAATCACACAATAAATTACTTAATTAAATTAATTATTCATTAAGATTGTGCACAAGGAATAAGATCAATATATTGAGCAGTCACCTGCTTTCCTAATCAGAATAAGCTTGCCTGCATTTCCTTTCCAAATAATAACTACCATTTAGTTAGCTCTTTACATACATTATCTCATGTGACTTCCCCAACAACCTTGGCAGGTTAGAGATACAGACCCTGTTATCCCTATTTTCCTTTGAGATCTGTGAGGCAGGGGTAGCTAGGTGGTGCAGTGGATAGAGCACCAGCCCTAAAGTCAGGAGGACCTGAGTTCCAATTTGATCTCAGACACTTAACACTTTTAGCTGTGTGACCCTGGACAAGTCACTCAATCCCAATTGCCTCAGCAAGAGAGAGAGAGAGAGAGAGAGAGAGAGAGAGAGAGAGAGAGAGAGAGAGAGAGAGAGAGAGAGAGAGAGAGAAAGAGAGAGAGAGAGAGAGAGAGAGAGAGATCTGTGAGTCATTGGTGGGCTACTCCTACTTCCCATGCAGATGGGCACCTGCTTTGCCACTTGGAATCCTTCTGGGGCACTGACAGTGCTTAAGTTCACAAAGCCATTATGTGTCAGAGGTAAAACTTGAACCCAGATCTTCTTGTCCCTGAGATCTGTTGATTCTCCACTAGAACTCATAGCCTCTGACACACTATTTTACAAATAAGAAACCTGAACCTAAATGGCATGCCTTAAGTCACATAGCTAGAAAGGTCCTGGAACAGGATTCAGACCCCTATTTTCATAACTCTAAGGCTGGCCTTTGGCCCACCACACCACTGCTGTCTCCAGACAAAGGAATCAGTCTAGAGAACGCCCAATTACTGGGTGTCCACAGAAGACAAGGTCCTGGAGGAAAGCAACATCAGCATTTTCTTTATGACCCATCATTTTATGGTGAAAGGACCCATTGAAGGAAGACTGGACTAAATTTATTTATTTTTATGAAAAGTCTGATGCAGAGGCTGTAAATTTCAGAACAGGGGCAATGAAGCTGGGCAATGAAAGATTTATGGTACAGGGAGGAGGCTGTTTATGGCACTGTTGGCTCTTGAAGAGTTACTAGCCCATCGATCCCCAAATTAACTGTCACTTCCAAATGATTTTTACCTGGTACTCAATTTTCTCCTTAGCATGGCCCAGCAGAATGAATTTAAAATTCCAGAAAGGTTCTTGTGTGGAACTAAGGACCCAAACTGTTCTCCATCCACTTTGCGATGAAAGGATGAGTCACAAACTCTATGAGGAAAGACACTTTTTGTTAGAGAGAGTATCTGAGCCTTACAATAAGCCTGTGAGCTAAATACTTATTTCCTATTTTATAGATGGGAAATAGAAGCTCAACAAAGTTAAGCAACTTGTTTGGAGGGATAGTGAAGTATTCAAGGTAAAATTTGAAGTCAGAGCTCCCAGATGCCAAGTCCAGTACTCTATCCGTTATGCAATACTCCTTTTCTATTAGGTATTTGATACACGTGGTATCAAATGGTGATATTTTAATCTCCCTGAATTGAGAAATGATTGTGATTTCCTGTTAAGGAAATGGTTGGCACATAATAAACACTTAATAAATATTTATTGACAGTTCTGGTGAGCACAATTTCTGCTGCTCTGTAAGGGAGAAATTTTGAAAAATGACCTGCATTTGACTTGAGATGTTCCAGAAAACCTGCTTTGTATGCTGAATTCATTGAAAAGAAACTCAATATAATAAAGGGAATAGAATACTATGGGGACAGGAGGTAGAAGATTGTGTAAACTGCTTTTCATTGAATGCAAAAGATTCCCTTGAGATCTTCTAGGCAGACTCAGATATTTAGGAAGCAGGTGAATTGATTGAGTCCCTAATTGAAATGGGATCTCCACAAGCATGTAGGGAAAGGCTACTTAATAGGAAACTTGGGGACATTTCTTGGAGCCATTGGGTGACTGGGCCATCACCAGCTAGTCCCTGGACTGGTGAAGGATGGGGAAGTGGATCCAGGGAGAAAGCTAGTCTTGATCCTTGGGAAGTTAGAAGAGGGAGAGGAGAGAATAGGCTGCTTCCCTGTTCCTTCATGTCCACAATGGGAGACCAGAAAAGGGCAGGGGTCTAGAGCCATATGAGTATCGAAATGAGGATATTGATTGTCCCACTGAATTATCTTCTGTACAGCTACCACCTCCCCTAAGACAGTTCTCTGGCATCCTCTAATAACTGTTCTTTCCTCTGTGTGAAAAAAATTCTTAGTTATACCTCTGCTTAGTAATGAGAGATTATTTGGTGAGAGTCAGTGAAGTGAGTGCTGGGGAAAGATAGCCAAGGAGAGGACTATGGGACTATGATTTCCTTGAGACTAAGGACTGTATTTTGCCCTTTTTTCCCATTTGTGCTCAGTAGAGTATCTGGCATATAGTAGGTAATTAATGAATGCTAGTTGATTGAAGGGCAGTGCACATACATGGAAGCCTTGGTCTTTGTTAGTCTTCCTAACTCATTCCCTTACTCTTATATGTAGAGAGGGGCAGAGACAGTATTCATGGATGCCATTGTTATGGGGGGGGTGTGGATTTATAGTCAATGCTTCAGAATTTTGGAAGTTAAGTGATAATGAGACCTAATATAGCTTTTAGGATAAAATACAAATTTCTTCATTTTAAAGTCCTTCACAGTCTGGTTCCAACTGCTTTCCAATCTCCTCTGATTTCTTCCATTTAGCCAAACTAGGTTTGTTTTTGGTTTTTTTTTTTTGTTTTTTTTTTGTTGTTGTTGTTGTTTCTCATACATAGCAGTCCACCTCCCATTTCCATGACTTTGCAATAACAATCCCCCATACATGGAGTGCACTCAGGTGAGGAAGAAGAGCATTCATATGCCTCAAAGAATCCCCTCTTCCTTCAAGATACAGGTCAGACACTATCTTTTCAGATTCTTTCCTCACCCCTAATTGCTAGTACCCCCTTTTTCTAACTAACTTTTATTTAACAATCTTATATTTGGAAGGGATTCTTCCACATATATTGATTCTGTGTATACTTATACACATGTACTTATACATAGCTGTTGTTTCCCCAGGGGAAAAAAATCTTGAGATTAGGGACTGTTTCATTATTTGTGTCAATATCCCCATCGCTGGCATAGTCTGGCAAATTGTGGGTGCTTAAAAAATGCTTGTTGATGATTGACTTATACTTTTAAAACTGCACCAGTTGAGCTTATTCTCACTTTCTCTTGCTAAAGAAGATTATGGAACTAAACATTGAGAATAAAAAGCAAAGAATAACTCTGTTTAGCCTCCTCTCCTGCCATTGCCCTTCTTTTGACTCAGATATTCCTTCTCAGACACACTGGGAAATTCCAAATTTTAAAGTTCAATTGCTTTTGAATAATCTCCACAATGGCATGACTGAAAATGTCTTTAGACTAGACTTTCTCTGATGTTGTTTTCCAAAATGACTAATGGGTAAATTTTTGTTGAATTGAATTGGCTCTATCTCCAACAAACCAAGACTTGACCTGATAACGTGAGAAAATAATTTTCCAATGCAATCCCAAATTGAAAACTAGTGACTCTAAACAAGAATTTGAACCCAGATTCTTTGTCTCAAAATCTACCATTCTTGTACTATCTAATCTGGGAAGAGACGTACAACAGGAAGCTAGCTAATTGGCAGTGTAGAAGAGGGGTCCAGGAAAGAAATGAGAAATAAGAGTATTTTTTAAATAAACAAATAAATGGGAAAAGGTTTAGCAAGTCTAGAAAAATGCTGATTTTCTTTCCAGTTCATCTTGCTCTGAGGGAGATGGCATTTCCATAAATGCCCTTTTCAAGAGCAATGGGATTTCTTCAATTGCCTTCTTTATCCAGTGGCATTTTGGCAAAAGGATTGCTTTTCACTGTTGTGGCATTTCTGAAATAGTTGTGTGCAGCTCTTGTTGTTGTTTGTCTTCTAAATAGTGGGTTTGCAAAAAAGGTTCCTGTTTCACTTTTTAAAATAACACATTTCAGCAGAAGCCTGGGAGGGATCCCATAGTTCTTTGAAGCACATGAAAAAGAGATCAGCTTGTCTAGCCTAATTCCTACTATAGTGGTGAGGTTTCTCAAACAAGCATACTCATTAAAACCTATGTATGCTGAAAAACTGCTTGTAATTGGTGGGACCGATTAGGTAGGTCCATGATTTTCAGGCCAAAGATGGGAAAATGGGAGGGGGAGTTCACCTCTGGAATAGGTAAGTTATGTACAACTTTCTATCAATCGATTAACAAACATATTAAGCACCCACTATTTGTCAAGCATGTAAAACTCTGGCATTACAAAAAACAAAAACAAAAACAAAACAAACAGGATATTCTCTGCCCTCATAAATGTATATAGGAAATAAAACAAAGAGGCAGTGAGGGGGAACAGATAAGAGATCTGATCTCTGAATTTAAGAGAGATCTGGATTCAAATCCTTCCTACGTTGAGTTAAATCCCTGCCTCAGACTATTATTAGTTGTGTGACAATTGGACAACTCTTAATCTCTCATTGTCTCAACCAACTTTCTTAAAACTGTGAATTGCAGTCAGAGCTGATCTGCATTAGTAAAAAGAATTTCATCATTAGAAATTCCCTTCAGTAATAAAATCAAAAGTCATGGGCAAAAGCAAAAAGAGAAGAAGAGAGAAGAGGAGGGGGAGGGACCAGCCTCTTTAAGATTGACACTAAATAAAAATGCTTTTTTTTTCTGAGATCACTTGAAACTATTAATATTTTATTAATCCAACAAGTTATGAGTCCTGCTTTCTTTAAAACATTAGAGATTAATTACTCTCTCCAAAGTCACCAGGCTTTCTTAAATATTAAATCTGATGATCAGCCTTAATCTTTCTCAATCTCTATGTGGCATTTGACACCATTAATTACCCTCTCTTCCTGGATACCTTCCCCTGGATAACCTTATTCTGGGTTTTTATGCCATTCATGTTTTTATGCCATTTATTCCATGCCATGTTTTCCTCATACCTTTCCGATTGGTTCTTCTTAGTCTCTTTTGCTAGGTCATCATCATCCATATCATGCCTTCTAACTGAAAGTATACTCAAGTCTCTATCCTATTTTTTTCTGAGGATGAATCTCATGGATTCATGTTACCTCCAAGACGATTTGAAGAACTGCAAATCTAGTAGCTTTCTCGAGCTCCAGTCCTTGTTACCAAATGCATATTGGCTAATCTATAAGGCAGTAAGTCAATAAATGTTTAATAATGTTTACTATGTGTCAGATATTGTACTAAGTAGTTGAAATACCTCTCCCTTACAACCCCCAAAAAGGGCAAAAATTAGTTCTCTTCAAGCATCTCATAGTTTGATGAGGTAGACAACATGTAAAAGGGATCTGAAAAGCAAGAGGAATGGGGGAAAGATACTCATACATGGTGGCAAACTCTGGAGTTTCAGAGCACAGCTGAAAGGGGAATAAAGAACGGATGGTCTGGACCTGTCCTCAGAATGAAAGACCAAAAAGGAATTGAACAATGGGAGAAGGGAGCTAAAGGGATGAAAGAATATTCTGGGGTGAAAGGCTGCTTGAGACATGGTGGCAAAACCTTATAGTCAGAAGCAAAGCTGTAAACATTTCAGACTCAACATATGAAAACAGAACTCAACTTTTCCCCAAACCTATTTGTTTTCTAAATTAAAATTTCTGTTGAGGATACCACTATTCTTTTAATCACCTATGCTCTCAATCCCCTCAGCATCCCCAATTACATACTCGCTTACCCCACACATATAATTAGTTGCCAAGACTTGTTCTCTCCCTCTGTAATATCTTTCTTAGATTTGTTCCCTTTCCTCCATTCACAGTGACTATCCTTGTCCAAGGCTTCATTACCACTTACCTAGATTAATGAAATAGCTTCTTAATTGATCACCATGTTCTAAGTCTCTTTCTTCTCCAATCTATCCATTACAGCTTCTACTTTCTGAAAGTGCAAATCTGACCATTCACCCCACACCTTACTTAATAAACTCCATTGGTTCACCATCAACTTTAGGATCAAACACGTTGGCAACTAAGTGGCACAGTGGATCAAGTGCCAGTTTCTGTTTCCTTGCCAAGATCATACAAAGTGATCCAGACCTGGATAGTTACAAAAGAAAAAAAAAATACCAAAGAAGATGGCGTTGTCCATGGGTTAAATTTTCACCAGGGAAGTTCATTAGATTACAAGAGGAGCTTCTCAAAATGTATCTCCCTTTAATTCTTTCACATACTAAAATCCCAATGTTGACAAAGGATTTAATCATAGTTAAACCCCAGTGCTCCTTCCTTCACCAGCGCCAGAGCTATGGGGGATTGGATAGTACCACTGAAGATAATTCAAAAGGGAGACCTGCTGCTGAATGTGGGGAGAGGAATTGTGGGAATTGATGTCAGGTACCTATAACTGTTGAACAGCATACCTGCCAAATTGGAAGAGTAACACAATTCCCTATCCAATTACCTATTATGCAGTTTTCAATCTCTGTGACCACTGCCATTGTTATTGATGCTCTAATATTTCCACCCAGCTGCATACCTTAGGATTTCTCAATCAAATAAAATGGCGAGTCCTTTCCCTTTCCCTGAATCCCTTCCATCTCCCTTTTCAGTTTCATAGATTGTCTTTCTGAATTGGGCTGCAAGCTTCTTGAGGACTTTCTCAATGTTTATCAGAGTGTCTGGCACCTAGTAGGCTCTTAATAAATGTTTTTGACTGATTGATTGACTGTTACTGGCTACTGGTGAGACTTCTTCACTAATTCATAGATACACTTCTTGGAATTCTGTCCACACCCAGAAATTCAGAGTTAAACAGGAGTAGTAGCATAATTTAGTGGGAAAAGCATGAGATTTGTAGTTGGAGTACCTTAATTTAAACCTCAGCTCTGCCATTTATGAACTATGTAGTCTTGGGCAAGATTGGTGACTTCTCCAGCCTCAGTTTACTTCTCTGCAAAGAAGGGGGTTGGCTGCAATGAGATTTGAGGTCATATTAAGCTCTATTTCTGACCAATATATCTATTTAAATTGACCAGGAACTTTGGTATGAACTAAGCTAAGAATATCTGAGCAGAGATACCCAGATCAAGAGCCAAATCCTGCCTTTCCTGATGCATTGCTGTTATCAATCAGGTCGAGGCTAGAGTCTGTGAAAATTTGTGAGAACTCTTTTATCTCAGGGCTAAACCCAGGTGTCTGTTAGCTAGAAAAACAGCAGGTGTTCCAGGGTAATTCCGAATTTCCCATTGAAAGCAAAAAAACTACCAAATTTCCCAGTAGATCCTTTTGAGTTGGCTGCAATCCCCTGATGCCTATCACCTAAGATAGCAAAGATATTAAACTAGGCCAGTGAACTAGAACAAAAAAGATGGGAAAAGGCATTCCCTCCCATGACCTCTGCTCCATCCTGAGCAACTGAGCTTGTGGGAATCCAGATGCACAGTCCTAGACTGGAAGTTATGAGAGTAAGGGAAGATGAGTAGAGTACAAAAGAGAAGGACTGGCCCTGAGGGAAGAGAGGAAATAGGCCAGAAGGTCTTCTTTCCTCTAAAAAACACTACCCTAACTAGTATGGTCTATTCCCACAGAAGAGATCAGTAAAATGGTATCTGCGGTATGGCCAATATAACTCTGAGACCAGAATGAAAGAAAGATCTGGCTAAGTGTTTAGAAGGTGTTTTAATGGTTGAATTAAAATGGAACTCTCCAGCCTGTTGCCCAAAGTCAAGAAGGCTTTCACTATACAAGACTCTCTATGGGTATGTGCTATTTCTGCATGTATCTCTGTATGTGGGGGGAATGCTTCTTTCTGAACATGTTGACTTTTTTAGGCTTGACAGAGCACATCTGGTAGTTGCTACCATGTCACTGGGTAGCATCAAGCTGAGTAGCTTGGACACAGCTGGCTGCTGAAAACCTCTCATAATGTGATTGTTTTCCCTCAGAAATATAAAAACCCTTCCAGTCTAGGACTTTGCATCACTTGATAGAACTGTTTTTCCTGGCCAGATTTCAGAAACCATTTATTTTTTCCCAGGAGCTTTGCCTACAAATAAATGGTGACCTTAACAGTAGTAGCTGGACAAAGACCTCATGGCTCAATTGGTGAGGATGGCCATGGTTAATGAGTTAAATATTACATGATATATATTGCTACTCAATCAGTTTTTCTATCCACATACTAATAATTATTAAAATAAAAAGCAAAACTTTATTCACTGATAAAAATATAATAGTAAAACAAAATTTAAAGAAAAACCAAACTCCTACTTTTGTCACTCACTAATTTGTCACTCACTTTTAGCTGTTTACAAGAAATATTTCATATAATCTTGGGTTTTCCCTCAAGCTAGAGTGAACCTATATTACTGCTTTATCTGAAATCTTCCTTGGTATCCAAAGCTTTCCTTCATTTCCAAATCCCTAAATCAACTTTGTCAGAGGTTAAAATTTCTGCAAACCTTGGCTGTTAAAGGCTTCCTCTACTTGAATCTTTATTCTAGTAGGAAATGTCACAATCCTTATTCTAACTTACAATTTATCAGAGAAAAAACCTCATTTGACATTATTAAAGTTCTGTTCTTGCTTCCACCACTCTTTATGCTCTAAAAAAATTTTTTTTTTAAAAAACGAGGGATAATGTACACAAGTTCACAATATACTGCACCTTCTCCACTGATTATCTCCAAAGTTATTTGCATGTTCTTTGCTCCATTAGACTGTGAACTCCTTGAGGGCAGGACTGTTTTGCCTTTCTTTGTAATCCCAGAATGTATCACAGTATCTGACACAGAGTAGGTGTCTAATTGATTGGTTGATTGTTGGCTGGTCTCTTTTCTAATCAATCCGAAAGCATTTATTATTTACCCTCTGTATGCCATATACTCTGCTAGATCTGAGATTTGCCTGCTGTACTGGGGCTGGAGGCCTCCTAGCTGGCCTCCTGAGCCAGAACTTCAGGGGTTTAGTTGATGCTGTGGCTAAGAGCCTGCTGCTGGCTTGCCCCCAATACTACTTGCACTCATCTGTGCTCCCCTTTTACCCAAATAAGACAGATCTTTCTTGAAGTCCTTAAGTTATCTTAAACTGGAAAACTGTTTGGATTCTGTTTAAAGGCTTGATTTAATGTGGTTTCTGAGGTGAACTGGAGGGGAGCTCAGGCAACTTTCCAGTTTCTCTCCACCATCTTGGTTCTACCTGGATCTGAGATTTATTGTTCAATCATTTTTTTAAAAAGTTGTGTCCAATGGCTCTCTTCAACAATGAAATGTTTAAAACCAGTTCCAATTATTCAGTGAAGAAAGACATATACATCCAGAGAGAGGGATGTGAAATATGGGCCACAACATAACATTTTTATGCTCTCTGTCAATGTTTGCTTGCATTGTGTTTCCTTTCTCTGATTTTTTTTTCTTGTAGATACAATTTTTCTTGCACAAAAATGATAAGTGTGGAAATATGTGTACATATATTCAATTTGTCAAGTATTTTAACATAATTAACATGTTTCCTTTGAGCCTTTCTTCTGGTATGTAGCCTTCCCCCCTCCCTACCCTCCAGATCTGTAGACCTGAGGGCGTTGCCTTTGGA
>JAJPUD010001497.1:78106-95497 GCA_023553655.1 Myrmecobius fasciatus | reverse complement strand
CCTACCCTCCAGATCTGTAGACCTGAGGGCGTTGCCTTTGGACCCACTTTTTTTTTAAATTTTTAGATTCCCCCAAATTTCTACTGCTCTTTTCCAAGGAGAACCTTCCTCCTTCTGGAAAGGGGAAGGGACTATTTACTTTCCAATGATTCCCAAGAGATACTAGTCTGATCGTTCACTTCTGTACTGCATAATTGAGAGGGATAGAAAAGAAGTTCAATTCTCTAGATGGGAGTTGAACCAAGAGGTTCAACTTTTAAATGGAAAAACTTTTCTTTGTTTCCCCTGTGCTTAGCACAGTTCAGATACATAGTAAGTGCTTAATAAATGCTTACTGACTAGCAATATATACATTATTCATACAGCCTCTATTTCTGAAAAGAAGAGAGGGAAGTACAAATTTTCAATTCTTCTCAAGATCTAAACTTGGTGAATATTTTCAGTGTTCAGTTTTGTCTTTTTTTTTTTCTTTCCAAAACTCTTCATTTTTTTCTGATGAGGAAACTGAGACCCAAGTACCCCTTGGCCATGATCACACAAGTATCCACTAACTGTCAAGGTTTCCTCTCATTCACTCCAGGGCCGTTTCTTGTTCTCCATGTTACCTCCTACCCAGACCTAATGTCTGGATCTTTACGTGAAGCCAGTAATCACAGACCAAGAGCCTGTTTCGGTCTCCTGGTGCCAGCCACAGACACCTCTTTGACCTGTAGCCAGCACTCTTAGGCTAGAGAGCATTCCTTTCCAGCTCAGCTCATCCTTGGCACCCTTCCCTACAAAGGAGACTAAGTGCTGAGGGGAGGGCTGGGCATAGGGGAGGCTGTGGCCTCCCCAGCCTTCAGGGTGGGCTCTGGGTGGGAGGGAAGCTGCTACTGTGGTTTAAAGATGCTAGTTAAAGTCCTCCTCCTAGCTCAGATCTCCAGAGGATTCTCAATTTATTTTAACTCCCTCTTTCCACCTAAGGGACTGGGTGAGGTTTCTCCATTCTTAAAGTCTTTTACATATTGCTTGCTGCCCTTTTTCTACCCAACAAGAATAGCTACTAATAGACAACACTTTCAGAGACCATGTTTCTCCTTTCTAAGGGAGCTAATCCATTCAATTTGGAGACTCTGTCCTGGGACAGAACTTTTCTGATGAGTAGATAGGCTAATGAAACTCACATAATCAATTTAATGTAGGTATCCCCAGACTATACTTAAATACATCAATCAATAAAAATTTATTAATGCCTATTCTGTGCTAGGAGGGCATCTAGGTAAACTCAGAAACTTACTAGCTGTGTGACCCTGGACAAGTCACTTAACTATCTCAATTACCTCATCTGGAAAATGAAGTGGAGAAAGAGATGGCAAACCACTCCAGTGCCTTTGTCAAGAAAACCTCAAATAGAGTCACAAAGAGTTGGACACAACTCAATTAACAACTTTTTCTGCCTCCAGAAACTTAAAGAGGTGTTACAATGGATCTAGAGTCTAGAAGATGAGTTCAAATTCAGGCTCAGACATTTCCTAGTTCTGTGACCCAATCAAGCTAACTTAACCTCTATCTGTTTCAGTTTCCTTAATTATAAGATAGAATTACATATATGTATATATATACATATATATACATATGCACACACACACATACACACATCTGTGGATATAGCTATATAAGATAACTATAAGATAAGAATAGTAATAGCACTAATTTTGCTCTTGGGGTTATTGTGAGGATCAAGTGAGATGATGTAAAAGTACTTAGCAGTTCCTGGCCCCGTTTGAGAGTAAGAACTGTATTTCTTTTTCTTTTTCTTTTTTTTTTTTTATTAAAGCTTTTTATTTGTATACCATATGTATGGGTAGTTCCCCAACAATGATCTTTACAAAGCTTTCCATTACATATTTTACCCCCAGTCTCCTCCCCTCCCATAGATGGCAAGAAGTCCACTACATGTTAATAATGTTGAAATGCTTGAGAAGTTATGCAAGAAACATCCTATCTACAAGAAAAAAAAAAAAGAATCAGAGAAGAGCAACACAATGCAAGCAAATGTCAATAGAGATCATGAAAATGTTACGTTGTGGACCATATTTCATTTCCCTCTCTCTGGGTGTATATGGTTTTCTTCAGTGAACAATTGGAACTGGTTTGAGACAATTCTTTGTTGCAGAGAGCCATGTCCATCAGAATTGATCATCATGTAATACTGTTGTTGCTGTGTATGATGATCTCCTGGTTCTGCTCGTTTCATTCAGCATCAGTTCATGCAAGTCCCTCCAGGCCTCTCTGAAATCGTCCTGCTGGTCGTTTCTTACAGAGCAATAATATTCCATAACATTCATATACCATAATTTATTCAGCCACTCTCCAATTGATGGGCATCCCTTCAGTTTCCAGTTTCTAGCCACTACAAAAAGGGCTGCCACAAACATTCTTGCACAGGTGGGTCCCTTTCCCTCCTCTAAGATCTCTTTGGGATATAGGCCCAGTAGAAACACTGCTGGGTCAAAGGGTATGCACAAAGAACTGTATTTCTTTTTATAAATTGTATCCCTAGCATTTAACAGAAGTGCCCAGTATATAGGAGGCACTTAATAAATGTGTATTGGATTTATTGGATTGGCACACAGTAGGTATATAATAAATTCTTTCTGCCTTCTTTTCTGTGAGGGAATATACTCAGATTTAACAATTATAAAATGTTGAGTATATCTCAGATATTATGGTAAGCATTGGAGACATGAGAATAAAACAATCTTCCCCCTCAGTGCCCGGCATGGAGTCATAGGCTCCCTCCTTATTCTTGCCTCTCAGAATCCCTCATTACCTTCAGAACCTCACCACAAGAACCACTTTCTTTCTATAAAGACCTTTCCTGAATTTCCCTCCCCAAGTTCTCTTAGTGACTTTTTATTTATTCAGTTTATATTTTCTATCTGTTTACATAGATTGTTTCAACCTCCCACAGAATATAAACTAAGTTGAAACAGTTTCAGTTTTTGTCTTTGTATCACTATTGCCTGGCAAATAGTAAGCACTTAACATTTGTAAATGGATATATTGATCAAGCAACTTACATTCTGTTAGGGAGGGTCCAATGTATACACAAATAAGAAAATACAATGTAAAACAAGCTAATTTTGAGAAAGAAAGAAAGGATGCTAATAACTAGGGGATGAATAATAGCTTCAGGTAGATCAGCATCTTTGCCCCCCCCAAAAAAATGGAATCAAGAGAACATTGTATACAATAACAAGATTATGTGATGATTAACTGTGAAGAACTTTTCAACAACAAAGTGATTCAAAGCAATTCCAATAGACTTGTGATGGAAAGTGCCACCCACAACCAGAGAGAACTATGGAGTCTGAATGTGAATCAAAGCATACTATTTTCATCTTTTTGTTGATGTTGTTTGTTTCCCTGTTTTTTTTTCTTTCTCATGGTTTTCCCTTTTGATTTGATTTTTCTTGCACAGCATAACAAAAATGGAAACATGTTTAGAAGAATTGCACATGTTTAACCTATATCAGATTGTTTGCTGTCTTGGGGAAGGAAGCAGAGAGGAGGGAGGAGGAAAAATTCAGAATACAAGATTTTGAAGAGGTGAAAGTTGAAAACTATCTTTACGGGTATTTGGGAAAATAGGATACTATTAAAAAACAAACAGCAAACAAAAACTCTTAACTGGGACCTTCAAGGACCAGCCACAACTGAAATGACTCAATAATAACAGCAATAACAAGAGGTCCCTTTTGAACTTGAGCTTTGAAGGCTGCTAGGAATTTTAAGAGACAAAGATGAGAAAGGAGACATTTCACCTTTGGGAAATGGACAAAGGCCTGGAGTTGGAAAATGAAATTCTAAGCTTAGAGAAAAGCTAGGAGGCCAGTTTGATAGGCATGGAAGAGATAGGGAAACCTAGTATACTAGATAAAGACAGAGCCCAGAGTTACTCTTGATTGAGAATGAGTTCTCACCTCTCTCTGCCTCAAGCTTCCCCATTGAAGTAATGGGACCCACCTACATCTTACCTACATGAAGAGGAATTGTAAATATCAATTAGGCAGTGTCTTCAAGCTCTTTGAACTCCACAGGGAAGAGACAATGTAATTACAAACTCACACTGTTATTTATGTCCAGGATGTCTACAACCCATGAAGAAGCAGCCTGTTCCACTGAAACCTCAGCAGCCTGGAGCTTCCTTCCTTCTGCAGTATGTACACTTGTTCCAGCTTCCCCAGGAAAACTCCACAAAGCTATTGGCCCTGTGAGAAAAGCTGCTAACTTGGAATATCTGTTTATTATTTTCTTCCCAAACCACCTATGTGAGATCTACCAGACACATCTGGCCCAAAGATTTTTGTTTTGTTTTGTTTCGAAAAAAAAAAATCTCTGACCATATTAAAGCTTATTAAAGGGTCCCACAATTTTAAGCAAATATGAGCTACTGGGAAAAGCAGGAAAACTATCCCAGCTGGGATAGAGGAAACCGGTTTTGCTTTGTGTTTACATGGAACCTTTCATCTGAACAGCTCAGAGCTCTCCACAGGAATTCTCAGTTGATTAGTCCCCCTCCCCAATTCCAACCTCAGTACCCATGTGAAGGATGCAGGGGACATCTTGGGGAGAAGGGAACAGAGAGAGCTTGCCCTAAGTCTCCCTCAATAAGTTCCTAGTGAAACTCAGAATAGAACCCAGGATGTCTGGTTTGCAAGACTACACTGTAACCAGGAGACAACACATCCTTCCTGAAAACTGAAGCCCTACCAGCTGTGGTGGGTTTTGTTCTTAACCCCTTCCTGCTAAGACTCCATACTGAACAGAGCTGGAAACTTTGGAAAATTGGAGTAGGGAAGGAGAGAGAAGAATGGAAGACTAGGGGTTTTCCTCCTGAAAGCAATTATTTCTCTTGGTCTGGTAGTTGATGGCCCCATACTCCTTAGATCAAAGAGAAGTCTCGCTGGGTCCTCATTCTCAGTGGACCAAGAATCTTAAAATATTAATTGGGGGGAGGGAGAGCCTAAGATAATGCCAACAGCTCATTGGATAGAGCAGGGAAGGTGGAATTAGGAAGTTTGTTATTCAGTTCTGTAGGATTCTTCTTGACAGAGATATTGGAATGGTTTTCCATTTCCTTCTCCAGCTCATTTTTACAGATGAGGAAATTGAGGCAAATAGGGTTAAATGACTTGCCCAAAGTCACATGGCAAGCTAATTCTACTGTAACTAATTAAAACTGGGTCCTGACCTTGAAGCTTTCAGAGTTGATCAATTGTCCCTGGCCCATTATTAATGGTGTGATTTATGGTCTGAATTTGCTATTATCTGTGAGGATGTCAAGAACATGATCCCTTAGTGAACTTTTTTTTTAAACACACTATAGCTTTGGTCAGGAGGAGTTCATATTCTCTCAGTTGGAAGGAGCTAAAGAATATACTGAGAACATAAAGAGGGGCATTTATAGAGAGCTGGCAAAACTTAGATTTCTTCAAGAGGTAGAAATAGCCCATCTTCTCAATTAGTTAGCAAGAAGAGGAGATAATAGCAAACTCAAACCATAAATCACACTACTAATAATGGGCCAGGGACAAAATGATCAACTCTGAAAGTTTCAAGGTCAGGACCCAGTTTTAATTAGTTTCAGCAGAATTTATGATTTTGTTGGTATAAGGATCTCTGTGAGGAGAGAACTTCTACCAATTCAAGTTGCACCCCCTTTACAACTTATGGTCCTTAAGAATTTTCAGGAGCAGGGATATTAATCTCCTTCAATAGAGCCTCTGTGACATGGATTGACAAGTAGAACTGGGAACAATGGGATCGCTAAGTCAGCATTGTTTTTAATAGCACAGTACAACGAAAGGCCTTGGAATAACAAAGTTATAGTGTATAAATATAATGTCATACTACTGTGCTGAGAAATGATAAAGGGGATAGTTTTAGAAAAACTTAGGAAGATCTGTATAAACCGATGCAAAGTGAAGAGAAACAGAACCAAGACAACAATCTACATAGCTATATCAATATTATAAAGATATTATTATATTAGTTATATTAAAAAGACAATCAACTTTGAAAGACTTAGTAACTTTGATCAACCCAATGACCAATCACAATTTCGAAAGACTCATGAAATTTGCTATCCATCTCTAAATAGAAAACAAGTGGACTCAGAATGCAGATTGAATCCTTTTTTTCTTTTTTCCTTCTTTTCTTCATCTTCCTTCCTTCCTTCCTTTCTCCTTTCTTTACTTTTCTTCCTTTCAATATGGCTAATATGGAAATTTGTTATTCATAATTATACATACTTATAAATAATTTCTCTATGAGTGAAGAAGGGGAGGAGAGAAAACAGAATTGAAAATAAAATAAAATTTAATTCAAAAAATCAATTTGAAGGGTAGCTAGATGGTGCAGTAGATAGAACACTAGCCCTGAAGTCAGGAGAACCTGAGTTCATATCTGGCCTCAGACACTTAACACATCCTAGTTGTGTGATCCTGGGCAAATAACTTAACCCCAATTGCCTCAACAACAACAACAACAACAACAACAAAAGATAATACACCTTACCTTGAGTGAATGAAAATTTGAGTTCAAATTCTCCCTGTGCCTCTGAGCAGGTCACTTTACCTTTCTCAGCTTGTTTCCTTCTCTGTAGAGTGGGGACAATAAGAGCACTTACCTATTGTTGAGATGACTTAATGAAATAATATGTATAAAAGACTGCAGTCTTCAAAGTACTATGGATATGCTAGCTATTATTATTACTTAAAAAATCAATTTTTGTCTGTCCTGGAGCAAATTAGGTGACATAGTGAACGGTGCTGAGCTTGGAATCAGAAATACCTGAGTTCAAATTCTGCCTCGAACACTTACTAGCTATCTAACTCTAGTCAAGTCACTTAACTCTATTTATCTCAGTTCCTGGGGTATAAAATGAGCTGAAGAGGGAAATAACAAACCATTTCAGTATCTTTGCCAAGAAAATTCAAAATGGGGTCAGAAAGATTCAGAAACAAAGAACAATAACAAGCACATTTTATGTTTGTGCCCTAAATAGCAGAATCACCCATCATCACTATATGGGTTTTGTATATTCTGGGGCTATTCAGGGTCTGGTTGTGGATAAAAGACTAACTGTTGCTGATGGAGATGGTTAGGATTCTATCCAAGTCTTTTCCCCTGTGGATTGATAGTACTCTACTGACCTTTGCTAAGAAATGATATATGTAGTGAATGATAAAAGGGAATTGGGGAGAAGTCCAGGAGTTCCACTATGCAAAGAATGCTCTATCTGTGACTGACTCTTATCAAAGGATTTGAAAATTGTTGTTCCCAGCATGTAATAGAATCATTCCATAGAGAATGATGCCAGACTGAAAATGTGAGACAGGTAAACCACATTGGCTCCTGTAGCAGCCAGTGCCTGCTTTGGGGTCCTTTGGATCCTTGGCCAATGTGAACTCCATTGCCAATTTCCTCCAATGGCAGTATTTGTCTGATTCAGACAGGGGCTGGTAGGATGAGTGCTTTAAATGGAGCATTATCTGGAGGCTGGGGCCTAGATAAGATGACTAGGTAGAAATTGTAGACAATAACAACATTATTAAAATTAATATCTTTGAAAGACTTCAGAGTTCTAAGCAATGCAATAACCAACCATGATCCTGTCTCCTCATCCTAATGGACTCATGGTACCAAATGAGACAATTTTTGGACATGGACAATTTAGAAATTTGTTTTGTTTGAGTATGTATGTTTGTTACAAAGACAGGTAGAAGGTAAAGAGAATAGAATATTTTGTTCACTGAAAAATATAAAATTTAATTTAAAATAAAACCAACACAACATCATAAAAAATACTTAGGATCTTTTAAAAAGCTGTTAACTCCTTGAAAATAGCTTTTCCCCCATCATATCTATGCATTTCCCAATGCCCACAATTTAACGCCAGCTCTCCTATCAGATAAAGTGGCTTTGTTGAGGTTACAAAGCATCCTTTAATGTTGAATTCAGATGTCTATGAACAGGTTTAATCCTCTAGGCCTTCGGCCTTTGCTGCTTGCCCTGTCTGATTTGGCTGTCCCTTCTGAAGCTGTTTCTGCAAACATTTCTTTTATTCCAATATGCTAATTTTTATTTCCCTTTTTGTTCCCTTTCCTTTTTCTCTCCCTCCCTGGAGAGCATAATGTCTCACCTGAACCTGCTGAGACACAGAAAAAGATCCCTTGGTTGTTTTCCTTTGTCTTATTTCACCATGGAGCTGGGGATAGGGAGGATGGCTCCAGCTCAATTTCCACCATCCATAAGAAACCTTTTCTGAATATTCTTAAAGCTAATGCCAATGCCTTTCCTGAAATTATCTCCTATTTCCCTTTCTATATGTGGTTTGTACAGACTTATTTTCATGTTATCTCCCCACCTTAGACTATGAGCTCCTTGAGGCTTTTTTATATCTCTCCTCCCCTCCTCCCCCCCCCCCCCCCCCCCCCCCCCCGCCCCGTACTTAACAAAGTTCCTAGTATGTAGTAGGTGCTTAATAACTATTTAATGATTGATAATTAGAGCAATCCAATATTGCAATGGGCTATCTTAGGGGGGTGGGGATGGGCATGGCAAGTTCTTCAGAGGAGGTCTTTAAAACAAAACTAGATAACTGTTGTAAAATAAGACAAAGGAAGACAACCAAGGGATTTTTTTTTTTCTAAATCTCAGCAGGTCCAGTTGAGACATTATATTCATCAGGGAGGGAGAGAAAAAGGAAAAGGAAGAAAAAGAGGAAGAAAATTAGCATAATGGAGTTATTTGGGGGAGATTCTTATTTGCATATGAGTTAGACCAGGTAGCCCCAATGTCTCTGGCTATATAATGTTGTAGTGCCTCCTCCGAGGCCATGTGCCCTTATCATTCTCCTCAGGATTAAATTGAAGGGTTGTGGCTTCTAACATTGCTCCTTGGGAGTCCTTAGGAGTCTAACATTGCCCTACTTTCCAATGCCTACCATAATCAATTGAAATTCATTAGCACTTAGTATAGCAAGACTTGGGTACTCAAAATTCCCAAGGAAAGTGGGCTCAAACTACAAAAATAGCCAGTGGATACAGATATGGACTCTGATCATTGATGGAACGCTGATGGGATCTCAGCACAGTCACCTGGGAACTTCCATTTTGGAATATTCATTCTTTTAAGATCAGATAAACTAAACACAAAATAAACAAAGGTGCCATACTCAAACACTCAGAGTAGGCAATCATGAGAGAGGGCAGCCAACCTCCCTTCTATCTCACCACCAGCAGAACACTAACTTTGAATCCAAGTAAGAGAAATACTACCCTCCCCAAAAAGAATTCTGTTCTCTCAATAGTAGACTTCATTAATAAAAATTGTATTTGATTATTATATTTTGAAGTTCATCAACAAAACATTTGTGCATTTAATTTTTCTCTTACCTGGGTTCAAAGTTAGTGTTTTCCATCATGAAAATCCATTGAAAATGTTCATCTGTTAATGATGTTCTGCAATGAGATTTTATATATTTCATCTTTCAATGTCTTTTCACAGAAATAGGTGCTGCCAAGTACTAAGACCAGTACCTGAGCGTATGATTTAAGTGAATAATAGTCTTAAGCAAGGTTATTTTTTCATCATACATTTCTTCACCTACTACAATCAAGCACAAGTTCATTAATTTGCCATTGATATGGCTATCCTTACTTGGCTAATAAATGAGTCACTTAGAAACTTCTTTGGATATAGTCTCTTGTTTTTTATTTTTGTCAGGAAATTCTACTATAATGATATCTTCTATTTTAAAATTTCCTGATTTTTCTGACCATTGTTTTCCTATGAATATTCATGTTTAGTCTAATAATGTTGACTTAAATTTTATTATTTTAGTATAACTATAATGCCATTGCATAATAACCACAAATTCTTTGCCATCTGATTTGATAACAAAATAATTCACACAATTATTATATGTGTCCTCTTAAAAAGCACAACTGTGGCTTAAAAGCATAACAGTCTACTTTTCTCTTTGTGTCTTGGTTTGACATGATGGATATGCACTAATGCTGCAATCATTATGCCATCAAATTTGAAAAACTCAGCAGTGGCTACTGGATTGAAAAAAAAGATAAGTTTACTTCTCAATCCTAAAAAAGGGCAATGCCAAGGAATGTTCAAATTACCAAATAACTGCACCCATTTCACACTCCAGCAAGGTTATGCTTAAGATCCTGTAAATTAGCCTTCAGCAATATTTGAATCAAAAATTACAAAAAGAGTAGGTTGGTTTTCAAAGAGGCAGAGGAATTAGAGACCAAATTGCCAATATTTAATGGATTTTGGAGAAAGCAGGGGAATTCAAGAAAAACATCTACTTCTTCATTGACTACAATAAAGCTTTTGACTGCATTTTGAGGGCAAAAGAGGAAAGTTTAAAAGCTGACTTGAAGCTTAACATAAAAAAAAAAAAACAAAAACAAAAACAAAAAAAAACCTAAGATCTTGGCAACTGATCCCATCACTTCCTGGCAAACTTCCTGACAAATGGAGGGAGAAGAAATGGAAGCAGGGCCAGATTTTACATTCTTGGGCTCAAAGATCACTGCAGATAGTAACTATAATCATGGAATTAAAAGATGCTTGCACCTTGGAAAGAAAGTTATGGCAAATCTGAACAGCATACTAAAAAGCAGAGATATCCTTGCCAAAAAAGGTCTATAAAGTCAGAGTTGTGATTTTTCCAGTAGCAATGTTCATCTGTGAGAGTTGGACTATAAGGAAAGCTGGAGTATCTCAGAATCAATGCTTTTACATAAAATGCTCATGGGTAGGCTGAGTGAATATAATAAAAATGACAATACTACCCAAACTAATTTACTTATTTAGTGCCATACCAATCAAACTCCCAAGAAATTATTTTACAGATCTAAAAAAATAGTAGCAAAATTCATTTGGAAGAACAAAAAAATCAAGAGTTTCAAGAGAATTAATGAAAAAAAAGGCTGATGATGGTGGCCTTGTTGTACCAGATCTAAAACTATATTATAAAGCAGCAGTCATCAAAATTATTTGGTACTGGCTAAGAAATAAAGTAGTCGATCAGTGGCATAGGATAGAATCACAGGACAAACTAGGCAATAACTATAAACCCAAAGACCCCAGCTTCTGGGATAAGTACTCATTATTTGACAAAAACTGCTGGGAAAATTGGAAACTAGTGTGGAAGAAATTAGGGCTTGACCCACACCTAACACCACATACCAAGATAAGATCTAAGTGGGTTCATGATCTGGCTATAAAGAGTGATATTATAAGTAAATTAGAGGAACGTAGTATAGTTTACCTCTCAGACCTGTGGAGATGTAATAAATTTATGTCCAAAGAAGAACTGGAACTCTTAATTGACTATATTTTTTTGACTATATATTTTTTTGATAATTTTGACTTTATTAAGTTAAAAAGGTTTTGTACAAACAGAACCAATGCAGTCAAGATTAGGAGGGAAGCAATAAATTGGGAAATCATCTTTACATTTAAGAGTTGTGATAAAGGTCTCATCTCTAAAATATGTAGAGAATTTTCTCATATTTATAAGAATTTAAGCCATTCTCCAATCGATAAATGGTCAAAGGATATGAACAGACAATTTTCAGAGGATGAAATTAAAATTATTTGTAGTTGTATGAAAAGGTGCTCCAAATCACTATTGATCAGAGAAATGCAAATTAAGACAACCTTGAGGTACCACTACACACCTGTCAGATTGGCTAAAATGACAGGAAAAGATAATGATGAATGTTGGAGGAGATGTGGGAAGGCTGGGACACTGATGCATTTTTGGTGGAACTGTGAACAGATCCAGCCATTCTGGAGAGCAATTTGGAGCTACGCTTAAAAAGTTATCAAACTGTGCATACCCTTTGACCCAGCAGTGTTTCTATTGGGCTTATATCCCAAAGAGATCTTAGAGGAGGGAAAGGAGCCCACATGTGCAAGAATGTTCGTGGCAGCCCTGTTTGTAGTGTCTAGAAACTGGAAACTGAATGGATGCCCATCAATTGGAGAATGGCTGAATAAATTATGATATATGAATATTATAGAATATTATTGTTCTGTAAGAAACGACCAGCAGGACGATTTCAGAGAGGCCTAGAGAGATGTGCATGAACTGATGCTGAGTGAAATGAGCAGAACCAGGAGATCATTATACACAGCAACAACAATACTATAGGATGATCAATTCTGATAGATATGGCTCTCTTCAACAATGAAATGTTTCAAACCAGTTCCAATTGTTCACTGAAGAAAGCCATATACACCCAGAGAGAGGGATGTGAAATGTGGACCACAACATAACATTTTCATGCTCTCGATTGATATTTGCTTGCATTGTGTTTCCTTTCTCTGATTTTTCTTTCTTGTAGATACGATTTTTCTTGCACAACAATAAGTGTGGAAATATGTATACATATATTCAATTTGTCAAGTATTTCAACATAATTAACATGTAGTGGATATCCTGCCATCTAGGGGAGGGGTGGAGAGTAGAGGGGAAAAATTTGTAACAGAAAGCTTTGTAAGGGTTAATGTTGAAGAATTACCCATACATATGTTTTGCAAATAAAAAAAAAAGAATATATACCTTATTTTAAAAAACAAGTCTGTGAGCAGAAATATTGTATAAACAACATAGGAAACTGGAAATTGAGCAGATACCCATCTGTTGGGGAATGGCTGAATACGTTATGATATATGAATGTTATGGAATATTATTATTGTATAAGAAATGATGAGCAGGCTGGTTTCAGAAAAGCTTGGAAAGACTTACATGAACTGATAAGTGAAGCAAAGAGAAGGAAGGGAACACTGTACGCAGTAACATGATTCTGTGATGGGACTTGGCTCTTTTCAATAATGAGATGATTCAAGACAATTCCAACTTGTGATAGAAAGTGCCACCCACATCCAAAGGAAGGAACTATGGAGACTGAATGTAGTTCAAAGCATGGTATTTTTACTTTTTTGTTATTATTATTTGCTTTTTTTTCTTTTGATCTGATTTTTCTTGTACAACATGACAAATGTGAAAATATGTTAAAAAGGATTGTATATATAAAAAAAAAGTTAAAAAGTTTTTGTACAAACAAAACCAATGCAGTCAAGATTAGGAGGGAAGCAATAAATTGGGAAATCATCTTTACATTTAAGGCTTCTGATAAAAGTCTCATTTCTAAAATATATAGAGAATTGTCTCATATTTATAAGAATTCAAGCCATTCTCCAATTGATAAATGGTCAAAGGATATGAACAGACAATTTTCAGAGGATGAAATTAAAACTATTTGTAGTCATATGAAAAGGTGCTCCAAATCACTATTGATCAGAGAAATGCAAATTAAGACAACTCTGAGGTACCACTACACACCTGTCAGACTGGCTAAAATGACAGGAAAAGATAATGATGAATGTTGGAGATGTGGGAAGGCTGGGACACTGATACATTGTTGGTGGAACTGTGAACGGATCCAGCCATTCTGGAGAGCAATTTGGAGCTATGCTCAAAAAGTTATCAAACTGTGCATACCCTTTGACCCAGCAGCATTTCTATTGGGCTTATATCCCAAAGAAATCATAAAGGAAGGAAAGGGCCCCACATGTGCAAGAATGTTTGTAGCAGCCATTTTTGTAGTGGCTAGAAACTGGAAACTGAATGGATGCCCATCAATTGGAGAATGGCTGAATAAATTATGGTATATGAATGTTATGGAATATTATTGTTCTGTGAGAAACGACCAGCAGGACAATTTCAGAGAGGTCTGGAGAGACTTGCATGAACTGATGCTGAGTGAAATGAGCAGAACCAGGAGATTATTATACATGGCAACAACAATACTATAGGATGATCAATTCTGATGGACATGGCTCTCTTCAACAATGAAATGTTTCAAACCAGTTCCAATTGTTCAGTGAAGAAAGCCATATACACCCAGAGAGAGGGATGTGAAATGTGGACAACAATATAACATTTTCATGCTCTCGATTGATATTTGCTTGCATTGTGTTTCCTTTCTCTGATTTTTCTTTCTGGTAGATATGATTTTTCTTGCACAAAAATGATATGTGGAAATATGTATACATATATTCGATTTGTCAAGTATTTTAACATAATTAACATGTAGTGGATATCCTGCCATCTAGGGGAAGGGGTGGGGAGTGGGGGGGGGGGGGAATTTGTAACAGAAAGCTTTGTAAGGGTTAATGTTGAAGAATTACCCATACATATGTTTTGCAAATAAAAAGTTTTAATAATAAAAAAAAGAATCAATGCTTTTAATTTATAGTGCTGGAGAAGACTTTTGAGAGTCCCTTGGATAGGGGATCAAATTGATTTGGAAGATCAAATCCTAAACTGAAACTTATTATACATTTTTGAAGATGGGACCCAATGGAAAAGACCTTGATACTGGGAAAAATTAAAGGAAGAAAAAGAGGGTACCAGAGGATGAAATGGAAAGATAGTGTCATGGAAGCAAAGAATATGATTTTGGACAGACTTCAAAAGATAATAGGGGATAGAAGAGCTGGGTGTGGTATGGTGCATGGAATCATATAGAACTGGACATTATTGAATAAAGACAAGACATGTACTAGTAATTAAAAATAATAAAATGTTGCAGTAAACTATATATATATATATATGTTGTTTGAAATGTTGTGGAGTTCTAGCTGCATCATTGCTATTTGTAATGTACTACACAACTGTACTAAATGATAAGAACAACACAAGAAATCTCTATCCTCACTTACTCTGCTATTATAGTACCAAAGTAATCTATGTTCCAATAAAACTTTTATTATAGACACTAAAATTTGAATTTCATATACTTTTCATGTGTCATGAAATGTTATTCTTTAATTTTTTTTCCTCAGCTACTTAAAAATGTAAAAACTATTGTTGGTTTGTGGGTGGTAAAAAAAACAAAAAAAACAAAAAAAGCAAAAACAAAAACAGAAGTGAGGCCAGATTTGGCCTGAGGGTTACTGCTGCTAAGTCTTGGTCTACTCTAGACTTACAAAAGTGATAAGAGAAAATATTAACAATGTAGAGTAATGAAGCATACTATTTTCACCTTTAAAAAATTTGTTTATTTTTTTCTTTCTTGTGGTTTTTCCCTTTTGTTCTGATTTTTCTTCTGAAACATGACTAATGTGGAAATATACAAAACAATTCTACATGTATAACCTTTATCAAATTGTTTGCTGTCTTGGGAAGGGGGATGTAAAGGAAGAAGGGAGAAAAGAAAATTTGGAACTCAAAATATTACAAAAATGAATGTTGAAAGGTATATTGACATGTAATTGAAGAAATAAAATATTATTCAAAAAATAAAGAATAATAATGATGCAGATCAAGCTTTAAAGTTTTAAGTATGTGTATATATATATATATATATATGTATATTATTTTTTTCCCAAGAGAGCCAGCTGTCAAACATTTATCAGCACCTCTCAGGAAAGACTTCTTGTAGAAAGTAAGATTTTTCTTCTTCACTTAGCAGTTTTAAATCTTGGATTTTGATTGTAGCTTTGGTTATAATTAACCTCTTAAAAAATTGTTTGTGCTACCATTCTAGATGATAATGCTCATAAGGCTTATTTGGTATAAGTAATAGGAAAGTGGATATTTACTGAGTTTCTATTCAAAGAAATTCTTCTGTGAGTTATATCAAAAGAGGGCAATCTACTTAAATTCAAGTGGTACTTAAAAACTTAATGATTTCAAATGAAAAAAATTTTGGCTATATTTTAATATGACAGAGTAGAGTTCTAAAGCTATTATGACAACAAAGTCAAGTGGGCTTTGGTGAACACTAAGTCTTTTTGAGCAGATCTGAAAGGCACAGGCTTCCTGTTGATAGTTTGGTCCCATTGAGTATTGTATGAGCTTATCATTGGGCCCCAGACCTTGCACCTTTACCCCTAAATTCCAATAAAATAAGATATATGACAATTATTTAGCTCAATTAAACACGAGGAGGGAATGTCAGATGTAGTATGTTAAGGAACTTCTCCCCTGTGCAGAAAGAATTTTTTTTAGAGCTTTTTCCAAAGGCATTTTTTGCAGCAACCAGAAGTTTCCTTTTGTGTAGGGGTGTTTATAAATATTTGCATTGAGCAGAATTCTAGGTACTAGAGACATCAAAATACAGTCATTTTATATAGCAGAAAAACTAATTATTTTCAATGCTTGAGCATCATGAGTATGCAGGCAACATGCAGGATTTCAGACTAATGTGTATAAAATGGAAGAGCTACCCCAAATGATATAGTGTTATTCCAAACATATACATCTCAAAAATTTGTTGGTATATTTAGTATGCTATTTTAATGGTTGTTGAGTCATTTTAGTATTGTCCAAGCCTTCACAACCCCATTTGGGGGTTTACTTGGCAAAGATACTGGCATGGTTTACCATTTCCTTCCCCAGCTCACTTTGCTGATGAGAAAACTAAAGTAAATAGAGCTAAGTGACTTGTTCAGGGTCACACAGCTAGTAAGTGGCTGAAGTCAGATTTAAACTCAGGAAGATAAGTCTTCTTGACTTCAGGCCCAGCACTCTATCCACTGAGATACCTAGCTTCCCCATAGCATATTTGCCATCTATAAACTTCACCAATGAAGAAAAAGTCCCATACCAATAACACTTGGAGATCCCAACTTGTAAAGTAGTGTGATTTGGATTGTTGGTAGATAATAGGGCAAAAATCACCAATCCATTTTAGCCTTTTCTAGCCAACTCAGTTCTTGTGTTTTGCATGAAAAGGGGGCTATAATGTGAAAGAAGTTGAAAGGTTTCTTCTTCATAGATTCACCAATTCTTTTGAAGTTTTATTTAAGTAGAACCTTTGAGAATGGATGTACCAGAAGTATGATAAAATGGAAAATAAATTTTCTGGCTTCAGAAAATTAACTTTAACTCAAAATTAACTTAAACTAGAGTAAGAGTTAAACTGAGAAAAATCTAGAATACTTAAAGGCTCCTTTAACTTGCTGACTGGGTATGTCTGGCTAGGTATTTGTGTCTAAAAGGGGAAAAAGAGCTAATCGAAGCTCCTGAGACCCAACAACAGCAGAATCAATAATGGGGAGACATCTAGGTGAGTGTAGCAAAGTAACTAGCAAAGAGCAGCAAGGCAAGGAAATATGTTCAATCATTTTTTTTTTGTCATGTCTTACTCTTCATGACTCCCTGTAAGGTTTTCTTGGCAAAGATACTCTAGTGATTTGCCATTTTTTTCCTTCCAGTTTCCTTCCTTTTTTTTTTTTTTTTTTTTTTTTTTTTTTGAAAATAGAACCTTGGGCAAAGGGGGTTTGAAAATAAAAAACACG
>JAJPUD010001497.1:11383-71136 GCA_023553655.1 Myrmecobius fasciatus | reverse complement strand
AGACAGACATTCAGAGAGAGGGGAGAGAGAAACAGAAAGAGACAGAGGGACAGATGAATCTGAGCCATAAGAAAATCATTTAAGTAGCTGAATGGAGAATGGATAGGAGTGGAGAGAGAGTAGAGACAGGCAGACCCTCCAGCAGGCCATTGCAATGGTTTAGACATGAGGTGATAAGGGCTTGCACTAGAATAATGGAAATGTTAGATAAGGGGATGTATTATAAAGATGTTGCAAAGATAAAATTGACAGCTCTTGGCAACAGATTGAATATGGAAGGTGAAAAGTAGTGAGGAAGCAAGAATGAAAGAAACCTAGGTTTCAAGCCTGAGAGATTGGGAGGATAGTGTTACCCTCTACAATAATAGGGAAGGTAGGCAGTTGGGGAAGTTTAAGAAGAAAGAGAATGAGCTCAGTTTTGGACATGTTGAGTTTAAATTGTCTACTAGACATCCAATTCAAGATGTCTGAAAAATAGTTGGAGGTGTGAATTAGGAGTACAGCAGAGAAGGTAGAGCAGGATAGGTAGATTTGAGAATCATCAGCATAGAAATAATGATTAAATCCATGGAAACTGATAAGATCACCAAGTAAAGTTGTATAGAGGGAGAAAAAAAGGAGGTTAAGGACCAGGACAGGGCCTTGAGGGTCATCCACCTTTGGTAGGCATGCCCTAGATAAAGCATCAAGGAGAAGAGGGTGACTGACAATGATAAAGTCTGCAAAGAGGTAAAAAATAATGACGAATGCCATTAGATTTGGCAATTGTTAGTAACTTTGAATGCTGAAGACTAGAACCAGACTATAGAGAATTAAGAAGAAAGTGAGAGGAGAAGTAGAGGCACCTCATTTGGAACTGGTGATTCACAGTTGAGGTAAAAACTGGGATAGGGAAGGTATAACTAGGAAGAAGTTTATTAATCATTGTTAATCAATAGGGAATGAGTTTAGATAAGTTTCATCATCCAGGGATTTAGTCTCAGGGTCTCAGAATTTTTGGCAATTTAGGAAAGGGAATTGAGCTAGAATGATATTATAACCTTATTCCCAAGGTAAAAGACTTGATAGTATGGCTTTTCTCCTTTTTCTCAGAAAGGAGGAGTCTGGTGCACAATGGAACAATCACTTAAAATAGCGTCTAAGAACAAAATTTGGATTTCTGGACTACAGTCTAAAATATTGGAATGACTGTTTCTTGGCGAGCAAAGGAACGTACCTGACAGAAACTGATAAGAATGAATTGCTTGGAGTCTTGCAAATCCAATCAAAAGGGCTTTGGACTGAAAAGGAATGAGGATAGAGAAAATCATCTAGTTATTACTTTTAATGTAGATACCATAGAGATTAACTATAGTGTAGGAAAAAATAAAACAGCAGGAATCAAACAGTCAATATGCATTTATTAAGCAATTACTGTGTGCCAGTGCTATCAGAGAAGCAAAGACAGACAAAAACATTGTCCTTGACCTCAAGAAGATCATGTCCCAATGGAGATGACATGCAAAAAATGTACAGACAAATATATTGAAAATGATTTGTAGGGGCATCTAGGTGGCACAGTGGATAGAGCACCAGTCCTGAAGTCAGGACGACCTGAGTTCAAATCTGGCCTCAGACACTTAACATTCCCTAGCTGTGTGACCCTGGGCAAGTCACTTAACCCTAATTGCCTCAGCAAAAAGCAAAAAAAAGAAAATGATTTGTAAACTATAGATTTACTTCTTAGAACTGTCTTATGCTGTAAAATCCCCATCCTTTGGGATGTGGAATTTGGTGGGGGAGGTGAGGTTTTCTGAATTTTTGCTTTGATTTTATTTTTTCTCCAAATAAATCTAGCCTTTAAAATTAAAATATACACATTGCACATACAAGATTTATATAGTGTCAATAGAAGGTAATTTCAGTTAGAAGTGGAATGAGGGATAAGGATGGGAAAAACTTTTTGCAGAAGCTAAAATTTGAAGGAATCCATGGAAACCAAGAATTCGAGGTAGAGATAAGGAGAGGGACATTGTAAGTATGGTATAGTCATTGAAAAGGCAGTTACATCAAATCTGAGAGACAAGAAAGGGAATCAGCATTTATATAGTACCTACTGTGTACCAGGTACCATGCTAAACACTTTGCAAATATTTTCTCATTTGATCTTCTTAACAATCATGCAAGGGCAAGGTAGTTGCTATTATATTGTCCCCATTTTACAGTTGGGCATGGGCAGCTGGGTGGTGCAGTGAATAGAATTCTGGGCATAGAGCCAAGAAGACTCATATTCTCCAGTTCAAATCTGAGCTCAGACACTTACTAGCTATATGACCAGAGGCAAGTCACTTAGCCCTGTTTGCCTCAGTTTTCTAATCTGTAAAATGTGCTAGAGAAAGAAATGGCAAATTACTCCAGTATCTTTGCTAAGAAAACCCCAAATGAAATCACAAAAAGTCAGATACAAATGAAATGAAACAGTTGAGGAAACAGACACACAGCAGTGAAGTGACTTGCCTTTGAATTCAGGTCTTCCTGCCTCCGGGTCCACTGAGGTGTGGATAGTAGTAATGCAGGTGTTGCTGGATCAGAGAGTATGCAAGGAATGTGGACAAGGGTAAAATGTAAGAAGACTGGAAAGGTAGGAAAGGGTCAGATTGTAAAGGACTTAATGAGCCAGCGAATTTTAGCTTTGTTCCTAGGGGTAATAGGGAATCACTGGAGTTTATTGAATTTGTAGATGGGAGTGGAGAGATGGTTGGTGGTTGGTGATTGTTGTCTTTCAGTCTCAAAAAGGACAAAAATGATATCACTATATTAGCGTCAAGTTACAGTGTGTCTGACTGTGTCTGATTAGACCAATGTAAGCTCAAAATATACTACCACAGGTCAAACACAAACAGTTGATGTGAACATTTGGGGAGGATTCTCTAAATTTTGCATTTATGTTGAATTACTTCAATTCTTCCATAGAGTGCCACACCTTCTTTGATGAGGGCTTGCCAGGTGGTTCTGTGCCAGTGTTTCCCATGTCATTTAATCAATTCCAAAGTTCTGAGAGACTTTAAAAAGAGTCCTTATATCACTTCTGACTACCATGTGAATGCTTGTCTTGATTGAGTTTTCCTTAAAATGCTTTTTTTAGGCAAGCATATATTTGCCATTTGAATAATGTAGCCAGCCCATCGGAGCTGTACTTTCTATAATAGAATTTGAATATTTGGCAGTTTTGTTAAAAAAAAAAAAAAGACTTCAGTCTCTGGTATCTTGCTTTACCAAATGATCATCAGACTATTCCTAAGACAAGTGAAATGGAAGCGATTCACTTTTCTGGCAGGAGTTGTAATATTGTCCAGTTTTCACAGGAATACAACAATGAGATCGGCAAAACATCTCTGTAGATCTTCTTAATCTAACACCTCTCCTCTCCCCACTTTTCTTTGGAGGCTCCCAAACATTAAGTTAGCTCTGGCAATATATGCACTCATTACTAATGTGGACATCCTTGGAAATTATACTACCAAAGTAAGTGAACTTATCTGTAACATTCAAAAGTTTTCCACTTGCTGTAGCCAAGAGCTCCACATATGGATATTATGACATTAGCTGGTGGAGCACCACCAGCTTTTCTTAGTCTTAATTGTTAGGTCAACATTAATTAGTACAAGTAGCAGAAAAGGCGATCGATACTCTATTGCAGTTCAGTTTCAGAGGCTACATTTAGTGTGAGGGATGTAGCGACATGGAATGACCAAAAATACACAGGAAATAAAATCCAAGAAAGAAACCAGCATTAAAAATCATTGCTAATGGGGTACAGGGAACAAGCAAGTTGAATTGTGAATCCTGAGGTAGAAGGCTCAGTTGACCTAATATATATTACTGAGACATAGCAGGATAGGACCCATGACTGAATTATGATTCTGGAAGGGAATAAATACATCTTTGAATGAAGGGCACACATAAAATCTGGTAGCATTGTACAAATTAAGAAGATATACAAGTACGAGGAAAGCCAGGGATTGTGCTGAGGAAAGATGGTAGAGAATATTTGAGTGAAGATAAATAGAAGCAGAAATAAAGAAAAATATTTTACAACCAGAGTATGGCACCAACCATATGGACTTTTCTCCCTTCCCAATCCTGACCCAAGTTAACCATGATACATTGTTCTCTATTCTCCAAGTCCCTGTGCCTCTCTCCTAGTTATACTCATGCCCTGCAAAAAGAAAACTCAGGATCTTCTCTACTATTTGCTTCTTCAACCCCATACATGCTACTGAATGGTGCTGGAGGAAATCATACAACCTTGCTGATTGGGTCCACTACAAATGTGATCTAATCTCACCTAAGCCATCATTGCTGTGGGTCAGTCCATCTTCTCTGAATGATCTATTACACCCCCACAACATTGATTCCAAGAACTTCTCTTTTCTTCTCAAGACTTTCATATTACCTCTGCATATTCCATCTTGGCAGAAGACCTCAGCTCATACTCTGCTGAAAAAAAAGTCCATTTGATATGTTTCCTCTTTTCCCCTTCTCTATATCCTGAAATCCCTTGATACATCCCCCATTCTCTCTATTCCAGTCTTTGAAAAGGAGGTAACTTTTCTCTTCACCAAGCCCATCATTCTACATTGTATAAGTTCTTGATCCTGTCCCTACCTGTCTCTTCTAGAAGATATCCTTTCACAGTCATCTCCAACTCAATCTTTAATCTTGTTCTTCAGATATACCTACAAACATGTCCAGATCTCCATCCTTTAAAAAACCCTCACTCGGACCCCTTCAAGCTTTCATCCTAGATGTCTCCACTCTTTCACAACCTGACTTCTAGAAAGAGCTGCTCATACTTATTGCTTCATTTCCTCTCAGTATTACTTACTTCCCAACCTCTTGTAATCTGCCAATCTGTGGCTTCTGACCTCATCGCTTCATTGAAATTGCTGTTTCCATAATTACTAGGAAGCACCAATCATCATCCTTTTTGATCTTACTGCCACATTTGATACTGTAGATCAATGCTCTCCTTCCCAGGTTTTTGTAGCACTGTTCTCTCCCAGCTCTTCTACCTATTAGGCTATGTCTCAGTCTTCTTTGTGGAATCATTATTTTTGTATATCCTTAACTACTGGCACTCAAAGTTCTGTTCTGGAACCCTCTTCTGTTCTGTTTCTATACCTTCTTTTTCAGTGAGTTGATTGATTCCAGTAGCTTCAATTATTATCTTTATGAAGTTGACTACTAATTATTTATATCTAGCCCTAATCACTCTTCTGAGCTGTTCCCAAATCATCCATGATCATAACTCTTGATCTGACTATAATCTCGACAACTCTTTGTTTTTCATGATAAAGAACTCCATGAATAGTATGATCCCATATCATAAACTGCCCACTGGACATTTTGAACAATGTGTCTATCTTGTGGATTTCTCAAACTCAATATGTCTGGAATTGAATTTTCCCTAACTACTAGGATTTTTATTTTAATAAAGTCATTATAAAACCCAATGAAGAGTCTTTATGCTTTTAACAGGAAAGCTGAGAGTGAGATCTCCCTTCTGTCAAAGTAACTACCATTCTTCTCTAACATGCTTGTAACCTTGGAGTTATCCTTAACAATTTACTACTCCCCATCACCCCAGGTGTCTGATGAGTTGCTAAGGACTTCCAGGTCATGTGAACAAGATAGAGGATTAGACATTTTCTTAGATCCTCATGACCTTTAAAATCTTTCCAAAGTAGGAATTATGCACAGGAGGTAAGGCAATGTCAGATGCCTCCATAGTCTGAGGAAGTAACAAACTGATGAGTTAACAGCATCAAAGACTAGCTCACTTAGTATACCTCCTCCATTATTTGCCACACTCTGACAGAACTTTACTAGCTGACCCATAGGCTTGCAACAGAACTCGACTGTAACTTCCTTCTTCCTGTCCTTGTCAGTACTCCATGCTACAATAGAGACCAACCAAAGAACTAAGGAATGGAGAGAACTGGGACAAGAGGTGGATGTAGCTGTGTGGCACATCACTAAATTTAAAGGAAAGAGCCGTGGATCCATCTTGCTCAGTTCTATCCTAATAGAAGTTACTTGGGACAGAGCTTGAAGCCTTTGAAATGTAAACTGCCCAGAATGAGCAGAATCTGAGAGAAGAGTTTCTCACAGGAAAGCCATTATTAAAGGGGAAAAAAAAACAAAAAACAAAAACAAAAAACCAGTACCATTACTAGGTAAGTCTACATCCCAAAAAATTCAAAAAAAGAGTAAAAGGTCCCATATAGTTACAAAAAATTATAGCAACTCTGTTTTTAGCGGCAAAAAGAAAGGAAGCTGAGAGGGGCATCTATTAACTGTAGAATGGCTCAACAAGATATATGAATTAGATAGAATACAATTGCATTTTAAGAAATAAATGTGGGGCAGCTAGGTGGCGCAGTGGATAGAGTACCAGCCCTGAAGTCAGGAGGACCTGAGTTCAAATCTGTCTCAGACACTTAACATTCCCTAGCTGTGTGACCCTGGGCAAGTCACTTAACCCCAATTGCCTCAGCAAAAAAAGCAAAAAAAAAAAAAAGAAATGGGTTGGTTACAAAAAATCTAGGTAGAATTGTATGCAGTAAGTGGAATCAGCAGGAAAATATATATTATAACAACTCTTTTGTAAAGACAGTTTTGAAAGACTTAGGATCACTGATCAACCCAACAGTCAACCATGATTCAAAAGGATGCATGATAAAATAGACTAGTCATCACAATGAGAAGATAAAGTCAGAGTGAAAATTGAGACTTTTTGGACATGACCAACATATTGTTTTGCTTGACTATACATGTTTGTATGAGGCTTTTGTTTTTCTTGTTTTCTCAGTGAGGAGTAAGTGGAAAGGTGGGGGAGAGAGAGAAAGCAGATCTTTGTTTAAAAAAAATTTTTTTTAAGAGGGAAGGAGTCAGAAAGTAAACAATAGGGAAATAAAAGGGGGAAGGGAAGGGTGAATGAAATCTCAGAGATCTCAGAAAGAATGACAATCAGTTAAGAACCTTGAGCATAAATAGATAATCAATAGGAAAAATATTAATAGCAGAAGGATTATGCCCTAGGGACCATCTAGGCAGCCTAGACAGAATCTATAAGTAAACATTGCAATATAGTAGAAAATGAATCAGAGAGGGGCGGAGCCAAGATGGCGGAGTGAAAAGGTGACTTTCTGCCTCTCCTCCGATCTTCTCTCAAATCAACAATAAAATAAGCCTCTGAACTGATCTTCAAGTCAACGAACTCAGAAATATTTGGGCACAGCTCTCTGGATAACTTCATATCAGGTTAGTCGAACTCGGACAGAGAGATAAATAGACGACAACTGTGCAGGCCGGAAGTGAGGGTGGGACTCAGCTCAGCTCATCGTGGAAGAAATTCCAAACTCCAAACTCCAAATTCCAAACTCCTGGAGTTTATCTGAGGCACTCGGGACACTCTGCCCTGATTGGGGGCAGGTGTTCTGGCAGACTTGCCTTGTTTAAGGAGTAATTCAGACTTAGTCCTAGCCCCCACCGGCCCAGCACCTTAAGTCAACTCGCCGAAGTGCCCCAGGGCAAAGCTTTTTGCAGCCCCCGCTTTTTTTTCCCCTACCTTAAAGAGATATCCACACTGTCTAAAAAAAAAATATGATGAAGAAGCAAAAGAGAGCTCTCACCATAGACAGCTTTTATCAAGGCAAAGAAACGACCCCAGAGCCAGAGGTTCCTTTAGACAAAAATCCAGAGAACATCAGCCAGGACCATCACTGGTCCCCTTTTCAAAAGGCCTTTCTGGAAGACTGCATAAAGAACCTCAAAAGAGAGCTGGAGGATAAATGGGAAAATAAACTGAAATCAGTGCAAGAAGGATATGATGCCCTGCAAAAGAGATATGAAAAAGACACCAATTTATTAAAAAATAAAATTAGTGAAGTGGAAAAAGAGTGCAATGAACAAATTGGCCAGTTACAAAAGGAGCTTAAAAAGGTAACTGAAGAAAACAATACTTTAAAAATAAGAACTGAACAAATGCAAGTGAATGACTCACTAAGACTTGAAGAATCAGTCAAACAAAAACAAAAAAAATGAAAAATTAGAAGAAAATATGAAATATCTCCTAGGAAAAACAACTGACTTGGAAAATAGATCTAGGAGAGACAATCTAAGGATTATTGGACTTCCTGAAAGCCATGATGAAAAAAAGAATCTAAACAATATCTTCCAGGAAATCCTGAAAGAAAACTGCCCTGAGATTGTAGAATCAAAGGGCAAAATCACCATTGAAAGAATTCATCGATCACCTCCTGAAAGAGACCCCAAAATTAAGACCCCAAGGAATATCGTGGCTAAATTTCAGGACTATAGCACCAAGGAACAGATTCTGCTAGCAGCTAGAAAGAAACAATTCAAATACCGAGGTTCAATAATTAGAATCACACAGGATTTGTCAGCTTCCACACTGAAGGATCGAAGGGCATGGAACCAGATATTCCGAAGGGCAAAGGAACTTGGATTACAGCCAAGAATAACCTATCCAGCTAGAATGAGCATTATCCTCCAGGGAAGAAGATGGTCATTCAATGATACAGGTGAATTTCACCTATTTCTAATGAAAAGACCGGATCTGAACAAAAAATTCGACACCCAAACACAGAACTCAAGAGATGCATAAAAAGGTAAAAAGGAAAGGTCTCTTGAGAACTTTATTTCTACTAGGGAGATACTCAAAGTTTGGGGGTATAATTAACTAGATATTACTTTGATAATATGAAAAAGAGAACTAGAGGGGAAAATGTTGTCATACTGGGGAAAAGAGGGAAAAAGTGGTAAAATAAGATCTAAAAAAAAAAAAGGAGGTAAAAACAAGGTAAAATCTCTTGAAGAGGCAAAGAAAACCTAATATAATTGAGAGAAAGAGGGGAGGGAGATGAGCACTGTGTAAATCTTACTCTCATCAGGTTGGGCTCTAAAAGTGTATATCATACATTTGATTTCACATAGAAACTTGTCTGTTGCTAGAGGGAAGTGGGAGGAAAAGGAGGAAAAGTAAGGGACAAACTAATAGAAGGGAAAATAGAAGAATCAGGGGAAAGGAATAAAAACAGGGGGAGGGGATCTAAAGGGTGAAGTATTGTTTGGGGGAGGGGGTCATCAAAAGCAAAGTACTGAGGAGGGGGGAAGGGAGAAAGGGGAAAGGAAAGGGGAAAACATAACTTGGGTAAATAAGATGGCAGGAAATAAAGAATTAGTTATTCTAACTGTGAATGTGAATGGGATGAACTCTCCCATAAAGCGGAAGCGGATAGCAGACTGGATTAAAAACCAGAATCCCACAATATGTTGTCTACAAGAAACACATTTACAACATAGTGACACATATAGAATGAAGGTAAACGGCTGGAGCAGAAAATATTATGCTTCAGGTGAACAAAAAAAAGCAGGGGTAGCAATCCTTATCTCAGATCAAGTAAAAGCCAAGATAGATCTAATCAAAAGAGATAAGGAAGGAAATTATATTTTATTAAAGTGTACCATAGATAATGTAGCAATATCTATATTAAATATATATGCACCAAGTGCAATAGCACACAAATTCCTAGGAGAGAAATTAAGAGAGATGCAAGAAGAAATAGACAGCCAAACGATACTAGTGGGGGATCTCAACCTTGCTCTCTCAAAATTAGATAAATCAAACTACAAAATAAACAAGAAAGAAACTAGGGAGATAAACCAATTGTTAGAAAAGTTAGGTATGATAGATCTATGGAGAAAGTTGAATGGAGACAGTAGAGAGTTTACTTTTTTCTCAGCAGTCCATGGAACATATACAAAAATTGACCATATATTAGGGCATAAAAACCTTAAAATCAAATGCAGAAAGGCAGAAATAGTAAATGCATCCTTTTCAGATCATGATGCAATAAAAATCACATGCAATATAAGTCCAGGAGAAAATAAACCAAAAGGTAATTGGAAATTAAATAATCTAATCCTGAAGAATGAATGAATGGGTGAAAAAGCAAATCATAGACACAATCAATAATTTCATCCAGGAGAATGACAATAAAGAGACAACATACCAAAATTTGTGGGATACGGCCAAAGCTGTTATAAGGGGCAATTTTATATCTCTAGATGCTTACTTGCATAAAATAGAGAAAGAAAAAAATCAATGAATTGGGCTTATTATTAAAAAAAAACTAGAAAAAGAACAAATTAAAAACCCTCAATTAAATACCAAATTGGAAATTCTAAAAGTAAAAGGAGAAATTAATAAAATCGAAAACAAGAAAACTACTGAGTTAATAAATAAAACTAAGAGTTGGTTCTATGAAAAAACCAACAAAATAGATAAGCCTTTAGTTAATTTGATAAGAAAAAGGAGAGAGGAAAATCAAGTTGTTAGTCTCAAGAATGATAAGGGAGAACTTTCCTCCAATGAAGAGGAAATTAGAGCAATAATTAGGAGTTACTTTGCCCAACTTTATGCCAGTAAGTTTGATAATCTAAATGAAATGGAGGAATATCTACAAAAATATAGATTGCCCAGGTTAACAGAAGAGGATATAAATTATTTAAATAGCCCCATATCAGAAAAAGAAATAGTACAAGCCATTAACCAACTCCCTAAGAAAAAATCTCCAGGGCCAGATGGATTTACATGTGAATTCTACCAAACATTCAAAGAACAATTGATTCCAATACTACACAAACTATTTGAGAAAATAGGGACAGAAGGTATACTGCCAGAATCCTTCTATGAGACCGATATGGTGCTGATAGCTAAACCAGGTAGGGAGAAAACAGAGAAAGAAAACTATAGACCAATTTCCCTAATGAATATTGATGCAAAAATTTTAAATAAGATATTAGCAATGAGATTACAGAAAGTCATCCCCAGGATAGTACACTATGACCAAGTAGGATTTATACCAGGGATGCAGGGCTGGTTCAAAATTAGGAAAACTATCAGCATAATTAATTATATTAATAACCAAATTAACAAAAACCATATGATTATCTCAATAGATGCAGAAAAAGCCTTTGACAAAATCCAACACCCTTTCCTATTAAAAACACTAGAGAGTATAGGAATAAATGGGCTTTTCCTTAAAATGATCAGCAGCATCTATTTAAAACCATCAGCAAGCATCATATGTAATGGAGACAAACTAAAACCATTCCCCATAAGATCAGGAGTGAAACAAGGCTGCCCACTGTCACCATTACTATTTAATATAGTATTAGAAATGTTAGCTTTGGCAATAAGAGAAGAAAAAGAGATAAAAGGAATCAGAGTAGGTAATGAAGAAACCAAATTATCACTCTTTGCAGATGACATGATGGTATACTTAGAGAACCCTAGAGACTCAACTAAAAAACTACTAGAAACAATTCACAACTTTAGCAAAGTTGCAGGATTCAAAATTAATCCACATAAATCATCAGCATTCTTATATATTACCAACAAAGTTCAGCAGCAGGAGATACAAAAAGAAATTCCATTCCAAATAGCAGATGATAGGATAAAATATTTGGGAATCTATCTGCCAAGGAAAAGTCAGAAACTATACGAACTAAATTACAAAACACTTTCCACACAAATAAAATCAGACCTAATCAATTGGAAAAATATTAAGTGCTCATGGGTAGGCAGAGCAAACATAATAAAGATGACAATACTACCCAAACTAATCTACTTATTTAGTGCCATACCAATCAAACTCCCAAGAAATTATTTTACAGATCTAGAAAAAATAATAGCAAAGTTCATTTGGAAGAACAAAAGGTCAAGGATCTCAAGGGGATTAATGAAAAAAAAAGGCAGATGAAGGTGGCCTTGCTGTACCAGATCTAAAACTATATTATAAAGCAGCGGTCATCAAAACCGTTTGGTACTGGCTAAGAAATAGAGCAGTCAATCAGTGGCACAGGATAGGATATCAGGACAATCTAGGCAATAACCTTAACAATCTAGTATTCGATAAACCCAAAGACCCCAGCTTTTGGGATAAATACTCACTATTTGGCAAAAACTGCTGGGAAAATTGGAAACTAGTGTGGAAGAAATTAGGGCTTGACCCATACCTAACACCACATACCAAGATAAGATCTAAATGGGTTCATGATCTAGATATAAAGAGGGACTTTGTAAGCAAGTTAGAGGAACGTAATATAATTTATCTCTCAGACCTGTGGAGATGGAATAAATTTATGTCCAAAGAAGACATGGAACTCCTAATTGAACACCAGATGGATAATTTTGATTATTTTAAGTTAAAAAGTTTCTGTACAAACAAAACAAATGCAGACAAGATTAGGAGGGAAGCATCAAATTGGGAAATCATCTTTACATTTAATGGTTCTGATAAAGGCCTCATTTCTAAAATTTATAGAGAATTGTCTCATATATATAAGAATTCAAGCCACTCTTCAATAGATAAGTGGTCAAGGGATATGAACAGACAATTTTCAGATGATGAAATTAAAACCATCTCTAGTCATATGAAAAGTTGCTCCAAATCACTATTGTTCAGAGAAATGCAAATTAAGACAACTCTGAGGTACCACTACACATCTGTCAGATTGGCTAAAATGACAGGAAAAGATAACGACGAATGTTGGAGGGGATGTGGGAAAACTGGGACACTGATACATTGTTGGTGGAACTGTGAACGGATCCAACCATTCTGGAGAGCAACTTGGAACTATGCCCAAAAAGTTGTCAAACTGTGCATACCCTTTGACCCAGCAATGTTTCTACTGGGCCTATATCCCAAAGAGATCTTAGAGGAGGGAAAAGGCCCCACATGTGCAAGAATGTTTGTGGCGGCCCTTTTTGTGGTGGCTAGAAACTGGAAACTGAAGGGATGCCCATCAATTGGAGAGTGGCTGAATAAATTATGGTATATGAATGTTATGGAATATTATTGCTCTGTAAGAAACGACCAGCAGGATGATTTCAGAGAGGCCTGGAGAGACTTGCATGAACTGATGCTGAGTGAAACGAGCAGAACCAGATCATCATACACAGCAACAACAGTATTACATGATGATCAATTCTGATGGACATGGCTCTCTGCAACAAAGAATTGTCTCAAACCAGTTCCAATTGTTCACTGAAGAAAACCATATACACCCAGAGAGAGGGAAATGAAATATGGACCACAACGTAACATTTTCATGATCTCTATTGACATTTGTTTGCATTGTGTTGCCTTTCTCTGATTCTTTTTTTTTTTTCTTGTAGATAGGATTTTTCTTGCATAACTTCTCAAGCATTTCAACATTATTAGCATGTAGTGGACTTCCTGCCATCTAGGGGAGGGGAGGGGACTGGGGGTAAAATTTGTAATGGAAAGCTTTGTAAAGATTAATGTTGGGGAATTACCCATACATATGTTATACAAATAAAAAGCTTTAATAAAAAAATAAAAAAAATATTAAATAAAAAAAAATGAATCAACACCTAATAAGAAGAGCCTGTGGATTTCCAAAAGTGCATAGAACCACAACAGGATGTTCCTGAATGGTTTAGAAGAAAAAAGAGAAAATTGTGAAAGCAGAATTTGTGCCCTGCAGAGCAGAAATAATTAGCAGAATAGAAAAACTTGAATCTATCATGAGTTGCCAAGTTTGGACAATTCTACTTTCACAGCATCTCTTGCTTCCATCTTTTTCCCCCAGTCATACAGGTGCCATTCAGGACCTCATCATTTCTTGCATGGAATTTTGCAGTGGCCTGCCAATTTGAGTCTTCTTTCTCCAATTCATTCCTCATTCATCTACCAAAGTGATATTCCTAGCACAAGTCTGAATATAATATTCTCCTTTGCTCAAAAGCCTCTAGTGACTCCTTATCAGTTCTAAGATAAAGATACAAATTCTCTGTTATATTTAGAACTTTTACACTTTGGCTCTAGCCTACTTTTCCCAGCCTATTAGATGACCCTCATGGCCCAGGGGAATATCCCTCTTCCACAAGGAATTTTCTCTTTAAATGCTTAAAAAGCAAACAAGCAAACAACCCAAACCCACAAGCTTTACAATATGAACCAGGAAAGAAGTACAAAGAACTCACAGCAGCTTATAAACAGAAAACATGCGACCCTGAAAGTACCCATATAAGCCTACAAATGATTATAGAAACAATTTTTACCTTTCACTTTCACTATACTCTTCCAAACATAAAGGCTCCCAGGATATTTGTGGGACTATTGAACAGATTTCACAATTACTTCAGTCAGCATTGTCCAAGCAACAAATCAAGCTCCAGGTCTCCACCCAGCTGGGTTATGGCTAAGGATTTCAGGTTCTGGGATAATACTGTTAGTGGTCATCCCTTGTTTAAGAAGTGGTTAACTCAGATCCAATCATTCTGGAGAGCAATCTGGAACTATGCTCAAAAAGTTATCAAACTCTGCATACTCTTTGACCCAGGAGTGTTTCTATTGGGCCTATATCCCAAAGAGATCTTAGAGGAGGGAAAGGGACCCACATGTACAAGAATGTTTGTGGCAGCCTTTTCTGTAGTGGCAAGAAACTGGAAATTGAAGGGATGCCCATCAATTGGAGAATGGCTGAATAAATTATGGTATATGAATGTCATGGAATATTATTGTTCGGTAAGAAACGGCCAGCAGGATGATTTCAGAGAAGCCTGGAGAGACCTATATGAACTGATGCTGAGTGAAATCAGCAGAACCAGGAGATCATTATACACGGCAACAACGAAACTATATGATGATCGGTTCTGATGGACATGGCTCTCTTCAACAATGAAATGTTTCAAACCAGTTCCAATTGTTCACTGAAGAAAGCCATATACACCCAGAGAGAGGAATGTGAAATGTGGATCACAACATAATATTTCCATGATCTCTATCGATGTTTGCTTGCATTGGGTTTCCTTTTTCAGATACTTTTTGTTCATGTAGATAAGATTGTTCTTTCACAGCAAGATAAGTATGGAAATATGTATACATATATTTGACTTGTCAAGTATTTTAATATAATTAATATGTAGTGGACTTCCTGCCATCTAGGGGAGGGAAGGGGACTGGGGGAAAAATTTGTAACAGAAAGCTTTGTAAGGATAAATTTTGAGGAACTACCCATACATATGTTATGCAAATAAAAAGCTTTAATTTAAAAAATAAGTGGTTCAGCTGCAGGAAGCACCCACTTATGCCAATCAGCACTCACACTCTGAAAATTACAATTCCTTGAACTCGATTGTAAGTGACCAAGCCTGAAAATATCCATCTTGTGATAGTTGTTTGGCCACTTGTGTTCAGGAGAAGAAACTCAAAGAAGAAGAGGCAGTCAAGAACTGGAAGTGTAGTCTTGAACTAGAATGGGCAAGCAAAAGTTCTCCCTGCTTTAATGGACCATCTATGTGGAGACAGGGAAGAGGAAAAGGGGAAAGAAATCCATCTCCTATTCCTCCCCATTGAAATCAGTGGAAGAGCTTTTGAGTTCCCAAACCACATTGTCAAAAAAGGGAAAAGAGACAGAGACAGTGACAAAGAAACAGAGAAATTGAGACTGACACAGAGAGAATTATGTTGAATTTGAGATATATACAAGATAAATATATTGTTCAAAATGTCCACTAGGCAGCTTGTGATATGGGACCATATTATTTATGGAGCCTTTTATCATGGATTTCAATGCTTAACACAATGCTTGCCAAACAGTAAGTGCTTAATAAATGCTTATTGACAGACTGGAAAAAGCAAGATAAAAATGACTAATGAACAGTTGATACCAAATATAGACAAGGTAACACAGAGCAGCTGGTTGCCTTTTATGAATTCAGGTCACCAGAACAAAATGAACTATTTTCCAGGGTCCTGAAGAAATGGGTAAATGTAATTCCTGGACAATTGTTAGTAATCCTTGTAGGATCATGACAGCAGCAACACCATAGGCCTAGAGAAGGGCAAACATGGTCTGTCGAGAAAGTGAAGTTAACAAACTAGAAACCAGTGGGTTAAACTTTGATTCCTGGCAAATTTTCTAAAATGTTTTGTTAAAAGGGATGATTGTTAGTGAATATTTAGTAAAGGAAGCAATGATCACAAAGACTCAATATAGCTTCATGAAGAACATGTCATGAGCTAAACCATAGGTAGCAAATGAAGCTAACAATGCTTTTTACTTAAAAAAAAAGTTTTATTGGAATGCAACCATTTAGGTATTGTTTATGACTGGTTTTGATCTTCAAAGACAGAGCTCACTCGTTGCAAGAGAGTATACGGTACTTGGTACTTGCATTTTTCCCCACTGCAACTAGTTTCACAACAAATCACAGTGATGCAGTTATAACTCAACAGTGGTTCAACTGTCACTCCTTTTGCCATGCTGTAATATTTTTTAATTTTTTATTACCAATACATAACCATGATGTCAAAACAAGAAAAGAAGAGGAAAAAAGTTTTATGATGATTTTTTTGAGCTTAGAACTGAGATTCAAATTTTTCTGAATGAGAACCACTCTCTATCATTATTATTTTACTTTGAAAGGTTTTGGAAATTAGCTTTTCCTGTGTACTTAAGAATATTTCCTAATAAATTCAACTTAAAATTACAAGACAAAACAATTATTATTTGTAAAACTTGTAGTATGGTTAAATCAATTTGATGGGAATATTCATAATAATTGCCAACATTTATATAGCACTTGCTATGTACCAGATACTGTGCTAAGTGTTTTACAAATACTATCTCATTTGATCCTCACAATAACCATAGGAGGGATGTGCTATGATTATCCCTATTTTACATAAAAGGGAATTGATGCAAATAAAGGTTAAAAGTGACTTGCCCAGGAAGTGTCTGAGGCCTAAAATTTGAACTTTAGGCCCAGCTCTATTGCTTAGCTGCCATCACAAATAATTAATTTACAAGTAAGATCAAGCTGCTTTACACATTTTCCATTCTTTCAAAGATTAAAACAAGAAATAAAACACTTCCATTCCCAAACAAATGTGCAGCAGATATATTTTCCTAGCTTCAACTACAGTTCCAACAGCATTTTTCTGACCTTGATGTAAATACAAAAGAAATTTTCATATTTCAAAATCCATTTAACTATACAATTGAGAAACTTCCACCTAATCTTCAAATGGAAGCAATTAATCTGCAATATAAAGACATGATAAAAGGCAAATATCAGGAGAATCTAATATGATTGTATAAATATCCTCCAAGTAACGAATATGCTCAGTTTAAAATTATACACTTGTGGATTGATATTATTACTTGGCAATATCCATCTGGATGAAAGATGTTTTCAAAGATAAAATGCCTAAAATTTCACTTTGGATTAGCATTAACACAAACATTCCCAATCAATTTTGATAATAAGGAACACTAACTTTGAAACTTAATAACATGAAATATCAACCCTCCAAAATATTTCTCATTAGCAGATCTATTTTTTTTTCTAAAAGACAATTTTATTTTTATTTTTTTGATGATGATCTTTTTTTTTTTTAAAGCTTTTTATTTGCAAAATATATGTATGGGTAATTTTGCAAAGCTTTTTGTTACAAATTTCCCCCCCAGCCCCTCCCCCTCTCCTAGATGGCAGGAAGTCTACTATATGTTAATTATGTTAAAATACTTGACAAATAGAATATGTGTATACATATATTTACCATTATCTTGCTGTGCAAGAAAAGTTGGATCTACAAGGGAAAAAAAAAGCAGATCTATTTTAAAGTATTTATTATATTTTGAATTTCATCAATGAAAAATTAGTAGAATTTTTTTTCTTTTTTATATAAGCTCCTACATAATATCCTCTATGTTCTTGACCCACAAAACTTAAAATATTTATCTAAAAAAATTTTGTTAACTACTGAGCTGGACCAATCTCATTTCCCTTTTTTGATTAAGTTATCTGACTTGTACATCAGAGAAATTTTATAAATGTAGTTTATATTTTAGCAAAGTGTTCGATAAAGTATATTATTCTAGCTCTGTGGACAGCATGGGACGATATGGGCTAAACAAGTGTACAGTTGGGTGAATTAGAAACTGGTTGAATGTTAGTCCCAAGGAAAAGTTATTAATAATTTGGTATCAACTTGGAAGGAAATCTCCAATAGAGTATCCCAGAAATCTTTGATTGGTGTTGTGGTGTTTAACATATATGTCAATGACATATAAAGCCATATATGGTGTGTTTATTATGAAATCTGCATATAGGGAAGGCAAGCCATTTGGTTGCTGGGAAGGATGAAGTAGTACAAAAGTCACCAGCTCTATGGGCTTCATTCTTTCATTTATTCAATAGACATTTAGTAAGCACTTACTATGTGTCAAGTACTGTGCTGAACACTGGGGATACACAAAGATAAAAATATACAATTTCTGCCCTCAAAGAATTTACAGTATAATTGGGGACAACAAGCCCCTAAACAAATATATATGAAGTAAGCTATATACAAGAGGGAAAGCATTGAAATTAAGAGGTGCTGAAGACTTCCTAGTGAGGTAGGATTTAGTTGGGACTTAAAAGAAGCTCCACTCATTCCCTTCCATACATAGCTTTCCTCTTAAAATTATTTGCATGGACCCAGACTAGAGCTGGAGTATGATCAGAGATTGAGAGCATTTCTCACCAGCTCCTTTGTGCTGTAAATTCTAGGAAGATTTGTAGGACCCAGGCTGGTATTCAGGGATAGGATAGGTTATAAGATGAATTTTCTAACCATAACCCAAGTCAGAGTTGAGGTTGAAAGCAGCAGAGAACCTCAAGACCTTCATTTTTGTTTTTTGTACCCCTAGCACCAGTGCTTTGCTCAGAATATGTTCCTAGAACTGAAGTGAAATGAACTGGACAAGTGTGGATTGTCTTTGGAGAAGGGAGAATACATTTATTTTCCACTTAGTAGCTTCCACACCAGGGCATGTGCCGTCTATTTATTTCACACAGCTACTAAGTGACTGAGGTCAGATAGAACTCAGGAAGAGGGGTTTTCTGACTCCAGGTCCAATGCTCTATTCACTTCCCCACCTAGCTACCCACAACATTCTTTAGGGAAGTCCATTTAAAGAACGACTCATTTGAAAACCACTTTGTCTTCCACTGTGTACATCAAAAGATCCTTTTCCTTTGGGAAATAGGCCAGATTCTCATGGATCTAAGAGAAAGGGGGGATAAGGATACTAAGATGAAGGGCTACAGAGGAGGAATAAATTAAGGAGTTTCATTTTCACTGTAATACGACATCTTCCAACAGTTATTAAGGAGCATATTAGAATAGGAGATTGATAGACCACACAGGAGAAGGAATAGAAAGATGGGACAGAAATGGAATATTTCCAAGCTTTTTGTTTGTTTTTTTTTACAAGAAGGAAATCTTCCCTAGAGGCTCAGAAATCCAACTTTGTTTTTATTTATTTTTATTTTTAAATAAGTTTTTAATTGTTGTCATTTGTTTCTATAGCACAGACATTGTCCAATGTAACTCCTTCCTATCCCAGAGAATGTCTTTTTCTGTCCATAATAACAAAGACTAAAAAAGAAGAAAAAAAGTACAAATTGACCAAAATATAGAAAATATTTAACCTGATATACAGGTCCTACATCTCATAAATGAAGGAGAGCGGGTGTTTTCCCATATCTCTTCTTTGGGGTCAATTTTGGTCCTTATAATTTCAGAGTATTCTGTGTCAATCATTTTGTTGTTCTTTTCCTTTACATGGTTATGTCATTGTACATTATTTTTCTAATTCTGATTACTTCATTTTGCATCAATTTATAGAGGTCTTCCTTTGCTTTGTGTTCATCCTATTTGTCCTGTCTTTCTGCCTATTACATTCATGTGTTCACAAAGTATTTAGTAATTTCTCAACTGTTTAAAGAACTTTCTGTTTCTTTTCCATTCACTTGTTTCATGGTTAACTACTCTATTTCCATCTCCTTCCTGAGTAATGCTTCACAAATTACAGTCCTAGAGAACAGCTCCCTCAGATTATCTCAGATCAGAGAAAGAAGAGCATGGCCATTTGGGAAAGGGGAAATAGGGAAAGAGATAAAGTGAAGAAAAGAAGTGAACTTGAAATTTGGAACAGGGGCTGAAGGATCACTTTTGCCCCTGACCCACCAAAAATAATGATATATCTCTTTCTTCCACCTCAGAATTGTGTCAAGGTTTTTATAACCTTATATAACAAGTATTTAAATAGGATTTTTAGTTTTATTGTTTGATTCTTCTTTCTGAATTCAAATCTGCCATCAGACATTTACTAGCTGTGTGACCTTGGGCAAGCCACTTAACCCAGTTTACCTCATTTTCCTCATCTTTAAAATGAATTGGAGAAGGAAATGGCAAACCACTCCAGTGTTTTTGCCAAGGAAACCCCAAATGGGGTCATGAAGAGTCAAGCACAACTGAACATTAAATTTCAGTTATCCCTAAAACAGTTATTCAAGTTGTCCCAATTTCTAGGTTTGTCCTTTAGTATTTGGAGTATATTTTCAGAAGCTCTGAAACCCTTGATGCTGGTGAACTAGTAAACTTTTTTTTAACATCTGACTCTGAGAAAATACTTAATCCACTTTTATATATCATTAACATTTTTCTTTCTTAATCTAGACAATCAATAAAACAATATATCAAGACTGGATTTGTGGAGTTTGCTAACTTCCCAGGTGTAAATGCTCACTCTGAAAATTTAACAATCTCCACACAGTTAACAGCAGCCTCCACCACATGCCTGCCTCAGCCCACAATCCTGGGAAGAAGGTAAGCAGGTGACTGTATTTTTCTGGTTCTAATAAATATTAATTATTTTACATTACTCTGATATAATAACATGTTCTTGTGAGACTTCAGCAAAGCTGAGAAAGTGGAATAAGGGAGAGACTTTAAAAACTAAATAGAAATCCAAATTTTTACAGAGGAACAGCTTGAATTGTTTTTGAAAAAGTCAGTAGAAATAATGAAGGTCATAGGCTGCATGTATACTTTTGTCCCTGGATATTCTTGTTTCTAAGATCCCCAAAAAGAGTCAGGAAAGTGCAAATTGATGAAGAGAGAGAGAGAGAGAGAGAGAGAGAGAGAGAGAGAGAGAGAGAGAAATTAGAAATCATCTCCCCAGGAAGAATCAACAGCAAAGCAACCTACAGAGGCAGCTGTCCATAAGCTCACAACTGCCCTGAAGCCAAGTATCCTACCTAGTCCAACCCAGAAGCAATTTCCCCAAAGTTAAGTGATCCAAATGACCCTTCCAGGAGTCACCCAGACAAGCAATAGAATGACTTTTCAATTCATTAATGGCCTGATGTCACACCCTTAAGCAACCTTTATGGGGACCTTTCATCAAATCCCTGGAGTTCCAGAATTTTGTAGCTGTGTGTGGCTTTGCTCATATGTATTCCCTTTACTAGTGCATCCTATTGGTTGTATTCTAAACTTTTGCCTACTCTTCTCTACAGGGAGTTGGGTAGTGCAATGGATATAAGGCAAGGAAAAGGAAGACAGGGAAACGGAAGGAAAGGAAAGAAAGGAGAAGGGGAAGGAAAAGGAGAAATAGGAAGAGGAGTGGAGGAAGAGGTGAAAGAGAAAGAGGAGGTGGAGGAAGAAGAGAAGGAGGAAGAGGAAGAGAAGGAGGAGGAGAGAAATGGAAAAGGGGGAAAAAAGGAACTGTGTTGCCCAATTGGCCAGTTCCAGTTGGGTCCCCAATGGGACAGCATCTACTACTACTCACAGAGGTTGCTGTTTGTCTGTCCTTTGTTCATGAAGAGGGCCATGACATCAGGGAAGTGATGCTGTGATATTCAAGTGAGTTGGATTTAAGTGAGGGAGGGCTGTGCAAGCTCACCTGCCTCACTTTCTCCTCTGAAGTCATCTGGGTCCAGTGACCAGATGTAATCAAGAGCTGGAGATGGCCCTGGTCCTGGACTAATTCAAGCTATCTGAGGTGGAAGTGGAACTCAGGTTTTCCTAGAGTAGATCCAGTCCTCAATTATCTGCTCTCCATTATCTCCACCTCTAGGATTGACCTGACTTGCTGGTATTTGTCGATCCTGGTCCCTCTGCCCCATTGTCTATGGCCTTTTCATGAGTTGAGCATTTGCCAAGGCCTCTAATCTCTTTTTGTTCTTAGGACAGTGACCACAACTGACATCATGTTATTGTGACAAAGCTCCCATCTGTTTGAAGCTACCATCCTTTTTTTCCTTGCTTGAGCTGAAGGGCTTTACTCTCAGGGGACCTAATTCTGTCTGCCCCATTAGGAGTGAATGGCTCTCTCCCTCTACTTCCCTCCCCATCCCTCCAGAAGGAAAAGATGGCTCTGTTTGCAGCTCTAGTGGGCTCAGACCTCTTGTTTTCATCAAAGCACAAACACATTCCTCTCTGTAATTTCCTGCTCTGAAAGTCTCAATCTGGAATACAAGCTTCTTCTGTTCTTCTCCCTATTTCAGTTCCTTCTCCTATTTCAGTGAGGCTGTAACATCTGGGTAAAGGGTTTATGATAAAGAAAATCATAAATCATGCTCTCAGCCCATGAATGTCATCCAATGGGAAGGCAGATTGTGTTCAGCTCATTCTAAATCCCAAGAGCAGAAAACTACCTGAGGCAGTCTAAAATTTGTGGTACAAATATAATGAGATAACACAGCAAGAAGGCAGCCCCAGTTTATGGGCTAGAGACAACGCAGAAGAATATTTTAGCTAGTGTGCTGGACTCTGACCCAAGAAAGTCTGGGGTCCAATCCCACTTCAGACCCTGAGTGGCTGAAAGACCCTGGGCATTTGACCATTTTGAGCCTTGGGTCATCCTCTGTAAAATGAGCAAGTGGAAGTGAGATAGCTATTCACTTTACCCTATGATAGGATAGGGATTGAACCCATGATTTCATTGCTACTAGGAACTTCTGAAAGAGAAAACTTGGCAGGTTTGTTGTTAATTCAGAGTTTGGGAAGCTCCGAAGGAAAGTGTGGGAGAGGAGAAGTATTAGAGTGACTACCAAACTGAATGTCTACAGAACCATCATCCTGATCTCATTGTTGTATACCTGTGAAACCTGGACAGTGTATCAGCTCCATGTCAAGAAATGGAATTGCTTCCATTTCAATTGTTTCAGGAAGATTCTGAAGATCAGCTGGAAGGATAAGAAACCAGATACTGAGATCTTTTCTTGAACTAAACTGACAAGCGTTCCAACTTTACTGCAGAGAGCACAGCTCCATTGAACTGGCCACATTGTTTGCCAAAATGCACTTGTCTAAAAACCTAATTTTTGGAGAAATCACACAAATGCTTACAAGGTGGTCAGAAAAGGCGATACAAGGACACCTCAAGGTCTCTCTTAAGAACTTTAGAATTGAGTGTATGACATGGGAGACACTAATATAGACTTGTATGCCCTAATCAGCAAAGGGGCTGTAGTCTATAAGCACAGCAGAACTGAATTAGCTCAGAAGAAATGTGAGATGCTCAAAGTTAAACAATCCACCCCAAATGTTCACATGGACTATTTGTGTCCAACCTATGGCAGAGCCTTCCTGGCTCATGTTGGTCTAATCAGTCAGAGTTGGATACATTAACTTGATTCTAACAGTGATAGGATTTTGATCCTTTTTGAGAGTGAAGGACAACCACCAACCATGAAGTCAATCTCAGACTTAGGACTTGAACTCTTGCTTTAAGGGCAGCTAAAATGATATAATAGACCAGGCTGACTCTCATCCATGCTATACTGCGCCATTCCATATGAAAGTAACTCTTTTTACAACCTAGGGAAACTCTAGGGAGTTACCTGGATTACATAAAAGTTAAATGACTTGCCTAGGGTCATGAAGTAGATAAATGTCAGAGTTAGGCAAGGTTTTCAACATACTCTCCTTGGATGCCTGTGGGGTCATGTGTAAGAAGGGGTGGAGTAAATGGACTGGGTTCCACTGAATACCAAATAGTCCCAGTAACCTCAAAGCACCCTGAGGAGCTTGGCTTGCTTAGCAACAACTAAAAAGCACATAATTAAGGTATTATATTACAGCCAAGAATTCTGAGTTAATCCGAATTTTATTTTTACTGCTACCTAAAATAGTTCAGTTTCAAAGAAGGGAAGAAGAGACCAAAGAGTTGAAAGAAATTCAGGCAGACTTCTTTAGAAATTCTATGGAAATAGGTATTTTAGAAGTAGCTGATATCTCCCCCAAATGTGATCATGCCCTTGAGTAATAATAACTGACATTTATATAGCATCTCATTTCTCCTAAGGATAATCGTGAGGTGCAAAGATAAGAGATGGATTTTAGAATTCAGAGGTCATGGCTTAAAATCTGGATTCAGTCACTTGTTATGATCTTGAGGAAGTCACTTAAAATCTTCCTGGATCTTGAATTCCTTTTGTGTAGGTAGAGAATACATCTAGCTCACTCTCCTAGAACTAGGCTGCTGAATCTCCCTTTCAGGAATATAGGGTATCCTGAAAGGTTTGGGGGTACTTCCACTTCCAATGCTTTGAGCTCTCATTAAGGGGGTCCCTTCTTTATTGTTTAGCAAAATAATAAACACCTGGCTCTGTTCCAGTCAAGAAAGCAAAGTGGAAGGAAGGTATCTAATTAATAGTCATGGATCAGTGATGGATGTGCTCTATACTGTGATAAGAACTAGGGATACAAAGAAAAGTAAAAATGCTGTCCCTTCCCTCAAAAAGCTCACATTCTAATAATTTTAAAAAATTAAAAAAATAAAATAAAACATAACTGTCTACCTATTGATATCTATATTAATCTATATCCATTTAGAGAGAAAGACAGAGACAGAAAGGATAAACTAGAAATAATCATAGAGGAAAAGTAGTAACATTAAGGGAGGGTCAGAGAAGATTTCTTGCAGAAGATGGGATTTAAACTAAGATTTAAAGGAAGCCTGGAGGCAGAGACTAGGAGAGAGAGCATTCCACTCATGAAGAGTAGCCAACCAGTAAAAATATCCTAAGTTGTGAGATGGAGTATCTTGTGGGAGGAATTCCCAGCAAAAAGGACAGTGTCATTGGATTCCACATTTATGTGGAGGGGAGTAAAGTATAAACAGACTAGAAATGTTGGAAGGAGCCATCCTATAAAAGGCTCTTAACGCTAAAAAGAGGAATTTATATTTGATCCTGGAGATGATAGGGAGCACTGGAGGGTTTGAGGGGGAGGGCAGAGGTATATGTCCTGATGTGGTCAGTCGCATACTTTAGGAAGGTCACTTTGACAATTAAGTGGAAGATTTGATGCAAGGAGAGTAGTCAGGAGACCATTTCAATAATCTGGCCATGAGAAAGTGAGGAAGATAATTCAAAACTGAAAATAAAATAATTCAAACCTGAAAATAAAATAATTTTTTAAAAAAGATGTAAAGATGTAGTGGATATCCTGCCATCTAGGGTAGGGGTAGGGAGTAGGGAGGAAAAATTTGTAACAGAAAGCTTTGTAAGGGTTAATGTTGAAGAATTACCCATACATATGTTTTGCAAAAAAAAAAAAAAAAAAAAAAAAGATGTAAAGAGGTGGGGGAGCAGTATTTATATGTATCATGAATCCACTCATATGTCTGTGCTCAATGAAGGACCATTGCTAATACAGGTATCTGAGTATTCTTTTTTTTTTTTTTTTTTTTTTTGCTTTTTGCTGAGGCAATTGGGGGGTTAAGTGACTTGCCCAGGGTCACACAGCTAGGAAGTGTCTGAGACCAGATTTGAACTCAGGTCCTCCTGACTTCAGGGCTGGTGCTCTAACCACTGCGCCACCTAGCTGCCCCTATCTGAGTATTCTTAACCTGGGTACATAGACCTTTCAGAAGTCCTTGGATGGATTTCAAGTGATTTCTAAATTTGAATGGATGAAATCACACCATTGTTGCAGATCTCACTTGCAGCCCAAGCTGTGAGTCTGTCCTTTTTCTAGGCTATCTCTTTCCATCCTTGAGTTTTGTCCCTAAATCTTAATGAAACCTTCAGGTATATTTCTCCTTATGTTAATATTTCTAGTTAACGGGGCAGCTAGGTGGCGCAGTGGATAGAGCACCAGCCCTGAAGTCAGGAGGACCTGAGTTCAAATCTGGTCTCAGACACGTAACAGCTGTGTGACCCTGGGCAAGTCACTTAACCCCAATTGCCTCAGCAAAAAAAAAAAAAAAAAAAATTCTAGTTAACTATGTTTCTCATATCCATAATCAGTGCTTTACATAGATAGCTAAGTCTACAAATACTCATCCTGACCCTTGCCCCCCCCCCCCAGCCTCTTCTCCTTTTTAGCATTTCATCTGGGCTCACTCAAAGCTCATTCACACTAGCAGGTCAGGTCCCCCAGAGGAAAACTGATTACTTCTGTCCTATGGACTCCAAGGAGGTAATCAGATCTACAAAGTCAGGCATAGAAAGGAAGTTCTAGTACTATCACTCATAAGCCCCCATAGGTGTATTTAACAATTATGCACCGATATTCATTAGCCAGAGTTAATTAGCTTTTAGAAAAGGATATTTATTAAAGTACCATAGTAAGAATAAGCTACTAGTTTAATGCTCTATTTACAACTGGTCTAATCTCTCTAATGAGATAATCAAGTGGCAGGAGAAGGATGGGCAAAAGAAGGAAAGAAGAATGAGAGACACTCCTGGACTTGCTCTCCCTACCTCATCATACTATCTGGTACTTGTACAAAGGGCATACCTCCAAAATTGACTCCTAAAGCAATTGTTGGAAAAATACTCTTTCCAGAATCTCCTTCTAGCATATACTTAGATCCAGAGAGCTAAGTCTAATTTTTTTCCATCCATCCCATTGTATTTTGTTATCTGGTTTCATTCTGTGACTCAAAGTATTTCATTTCCCACATCTAATTTGTACCTTTGCCTAACTAATTTATTCAACTGAGGGTGTGTAGAAATAGTTCAAACCTAGTTTATATGTTTGATCGATTCTGCAACTCAATTAGAGACAATCTCATCTGATAAAGATATCTGAGTATTCTTAACCCAGGTACACAGACTTGTAAGAAGTCCTTGGATGGATTTCAAACAATTTCTAAATTTAGATGGGAAATTACATCTTTAATATAATTGCTTTTACATAATTCTGTGTATTTTATTGTATGCATTTGAAAATATTGCTCTGAAAGGTGTCCATAGACTTCACTAGACAGACAAAAGAAATCATCTCTCTAAGATTTTTCTTGCACACCAATGATAAGTTTGGAAATATGTATACATATATTCGATTTGCCAATATTTTAACATAATTAACATGTAGTGGATATCCTGCCATCTAGGGGAGGGGTGGGGAGTTGGGGGGAAAAATTTGTAACGGAAAGCTATGTAAGGGTTATTGTTGAAGAATTACCCACACATATGTTATGCAAATAAAATAAAAATTAAAAAAAAAAAAGAAATCATCTCTCTCTCTCTCTCTCTCTCTCTCTGTCTCTCTCTGTCTGTCTGTCTGTCTGTCTCTCTCATACACACAAATTAAGAATTCCTAGGATAGAGTGTACTGCTAGTTACATTCATTAGAACTGAGGTGTGTGGGACAACACTCTTAACACTGAGAATTATGCAGCACTTCTTCATTGTGTCATTTTGTGTCAGACTCATTCTCTGTAGGATCCTGTTTTACTATCTTTATCTGAAATTTTTTTTCTTCCTTCCCATCAAATTTCAGTTTAAATCTTTCTAAATCACATTGGGGAGGTTCCTGTCAAATGTTTTCATTTAGTTTTTTTTTTTCTGAGATGATCTGTATGCCTTTTTGGCAGCCCATTATTTCAGAATCCTGAGCCAAATGTTGTTCTTTGACACCATCTCTCCAGCCAACTAGAAAGATTTCTTGTCCTCTTTTCTCTTCCAAAATCCCAGATTTCCATCTGAAGAGCTCAAAGTGCTATAGATGGACCTGACTCTGTCATTTTCCAGCTTTTCAAGTCACTAGGGACATTCCCAGTTTCATCTGATCATAACTTTTGCTTTCTTGTGAATTAACTGAAGTAGGCAGCAGTCAGATAATTTGACAAGTCTTGGCAGATCCTTCCATGTAGCCATGTGCAATCTACATCTGGCCATGTTCATACCCCCTATTGGGGCTTCATCAAACACCAAGACTCATCTCTTCCTGCTGGGAGTAGAAATTGGATTTCTCTCACTTGGTAGTGTCTTTATATAGGCCTTAGTATTCTCCTGAGAATGGATTCTTGTTTATCCTTCAGAGGGTCCATATTTATCCTTTATTGTGTGACTATAATAGTGAAGTATTTTTTTTTTAACTTCTGTCTTTCTCTCTCTTTAGTATGACATTCATTTATCAATTTCTTAGTCAGTTGACTTTGATTCCCATCTGTCCACTCTGAATATTTTCCTTTTTATGAATCCAATATTCTTTCTGTAGCCCTACACTGCCTTCCAGTTAGACTATTTCACCAGTAAGATCTAGATCCAACAGTCTATATAATAGGGGTACTGTACTTCTTCCAGTTCCCCTTTATTCTGCTGAAATCCTAGTACTTCACATCAAGCAAAACAGATATCCTCAAAGGCTTTACTTCTTTCTCCTAGACTCATCTCCAATCCTCTCTGAATTAACTGTTTCCAGAATTTTCTTCTTCTGAAGATGCATAGTGTATGAAGGGGGAAGGGGGAAGGAAGAAGGGAGCCCCTCAACATTGGACCTTAAGGAGATATATTCCAGGGAAACTTGGAATGAAGTTTCCTGTAGAAATAATGCTATAAAGTAGTAGTCACCCCTCTTTCAATCAATAATTGGGATATTCCATGAACATGTATATTTATTTACAATATAATTGAGCAATAGTATATTGTGGTGAATAGAGAGCCAACTTTGGAGCCAGGAAAACCTAAGTTCAAAGCCTAACTAACTGACTAAATGATCCTTAGCAATTTATTTAATTTCTGAGTGACCTAGATATCTCCAGTGAAGTAGAGGGAAGGAATTTCCTCATCAGGGAATTCCTTATGTAGCAAAATTCTGGACTTGTGTTCCCATCTTGCATATATATATTAGCAGATCTTGTCCCCAAAATGTGTCTGGCTACATCTTTTCGTCAAGATTTTGGTAATACACCAAAGTGCAATGGGATTCTTCTAAAACTATTATTGGTTCAAGCCCTCAGCATAGTATGCATTACTAGCAATATCAATTGCTCAGTGTCAGTTATCACCTTCTATCATTTAACCTGCTGATTTCTCCCCAATGTTGATTAATTAACTTCAATTAGCTTTTACTAAAATAATTAGAAAAACCAAAATGCAAAAATGTTTTCCAGAACTGGAACATATCACATGGGAGAGTAAGCTCAAACTAAAAACACTCCTTTTGCTACCAAGTTCGTTCAGTGGACAAGTTGTTCCTTTCTTTGCAGGACTTGGAATCTCAGGTACCAAGTCAACAGACTGCTGGATGCATGAAATAGGGCACTCCTCAGAGTTGGCTCCTTCTGTGCTTGGCTACTGGTCCTGACCAGCACAGTAAGCTATTTATCTCTAATATGTCTTCACCTAAGATCAAGAAAAAAACAGACACAAAACATCAAAGAAAGAGGGGGATCATGTACTATATTGATCATAGTGGAAGAGAGAGCCTGGAACCCTCCCAGGAACTCCCAGCATTCCTTCTCCTCTCTCAACAGCCACCAGGAAAAGAGATTTAGTTTCTTCTTTGTAATCTTTTATAGGCACCCTCATTTCCAGTTCAGCAGCCAATTAAGTGGGTTTTTTTCCTTTGCCATAGAGAATACAAATACAGGATACCTGCCCATGCTCTGTGTAAGAAACAGGACCCCTCTATTGCCTGTCATCACTCTTAAAAAGAGGGTTCATCCAGACCTAAAACCACATTATAAAGCAGCAGTCATCAAAACCATTTGATACTGGCTAAGAAAAAGAGTGGAATAAGTTAGGATCACAGGACAAAATAGTCAATGACTATAGCAATCTAGTGTTTGGCAAATCCAAAGACCCCAGCTTTTGGGATAAGAACTCACTATTTGACAAAAACTGCTGAGAAAATTGGAAACTAGTATGGAAAAAACTAAGCATTGACCCATACCTAACACCACATACCAAGATAAGGTCAAAATGGGTTCATGATTTAGACATAAAGAGTGATATTATAAAGAAATTAGAAGAACATAAGATAGTTCACCTCAGATCTGTGGAGAAAGAAGGAATTTGTGTCCAAAGAAGAATTGGAACTTTTAATTGAACACCAGATAGATAATTTTGATTTTATTAAGTTAGAAAGTTTTTTTTTTTAACAAACAAAACTAATGCAGACAAGATTAGAAGGGAAGCAATAAATTGGGAAATCATTTTTACATTTAAAGATTCTGATGAAGACCTCATTTCTAAAATATATAGAGAACTGACTCAAATTTATAAGAATTCAAACCATTCTCCAATTGATAAATGGTCAAAAGTAATGAACAGACCATTTTCAGATGAAGAAATTAAAACTATTTTTAATCACATGAAAAGGTGCTCAAATTAAGACAACTCTGAGGTACCACTATACACCTGTCAGATTGGCTAAAATGACAGGAAAAGATAATGATGGAGGGGATGTGGGAAAACTGGGACACTGATACATTGTTGGTGGAACTGTGAACGGATCCAACCATTCTGGAGAGCAATTTGGAACTATGCTCAAAAAGTTATCAAATTGTGCATACCCTTTGACCCAGCAGTGTTTCTGCTGGGCTTATATCCCAAAGAGATCTTAAAGGAGGGAAATGAACCCACATGTGCAAAAAGGCTTTTGGCAGCCCTCTTTGTAGTGGCAAGAAACTGGAACCTGAATGGATGCCCATCAATTGCAGAATGGCTGAATAAACTATGGTATATGAATGTCATGGAATATTATTGTTCTATAAGAAATAATCAGCAGGATGATTTCAGAGAGGCCTGGAGAGACTTGCATGAACTGATGCTGAGTGAAATGAGCAGAACCAGGAGATCATTGTACAAGGCAACATCAATATTATAAGATGATCAATTCTGGTGAACATGACTCTTTCCAAGAATGAGATGATTTGGGCCAATTCCAATGATTTTATGAGGAAGAGAGCCATCTACACCCAGAGAGAGGACTGTGGGAACTGAGTATGGATCACAACATAGCATTCTCACTCTTTGTGTTGTTGTTTGTTTGCATTTTGTTTTCTTTCCTTTTTGATCTGATTTTTCTTGTGCAGTAAGAAAATCATATAAATATGTTTACACATAAAAAAAGAGGGCTCATCAAATGTTCTACGTAAGGAATCTAATAATCAGATACCACCTTATAGTTGTCTCATCCAAAATTCATTCCAATTTTGAATAGGGCAGCAAGAGAAGTTGGGATAGAATGAACACAAGAGGAGTATTTTTGTTTGTTCCCTTTTCTCGAAAAAGAATTTTCGAGCTCCTTTCTAGCGAATATTGCAGGTCTTTAAAAAGTCAACTAACAAAATATTTTATTAGACTTCAAAAATATCTTTTCCATACTACAACTGAATCCATTGACTTAGGTTATCACCCAAAGTCATGCACTATCAGGGCTATTGATCACATTTTCCACATGTTCCCTTTAATCCAGTGGTACTCTGCTTCTGGTATTTTCTTTTGATTATCTACAAATCCTGGTTTCATTTAAGGTTTAGCTAAAATCTCATCTTATACATTTATATCTTTACTTTTATTAATCCCACTTAATTCTAGTGCCTTTCCTCTATTAATTATTTCCCATTTATCTTAGTATATATTTATTTTATAGTATCTCCCCCATTAGATTGAAAGCTCCTTGAAGTCAGGGAATGTCTTTTCCTCCTTTTGTATTCCCAGCACTTCCTATAGTATCTGACATACAATAGTCATTTAGCAAATGTTTATTGATTGATTTTTTTAAAAAATAGCCTGCCACTTTTTCCTGCCAGTTGATGGCCTATTTGTTTCAATTCAATAAGCATTCATGAAATACCTCCCATGTGCTTCATACTAGTATACAAAGACAGGTCATTTTGCTCCTTTTTATGTGAAACAATTCATATCAGAAGTGTGGAAAGAAGTTAATATCCTAGTTAAAATTAAATTAGGGGTTTATTTGTGGACCTGGCCACTTGTGCCTTATCCCTGGCCCCCTATTAAGGCCTAATTGAAAGAAAGTTGGCTGAGCTCTTCTGCTTTAGCAGGCCCTGACAGAAATCCAAAAAGTGTACTATCAAGGCCAGGGCCCACAGCTTTTATCTACCAGAGCTGTAGAGAGAAAAGAGATAATGATTCATGGCCCCCTTGGTTTTAAACTTTTTCCTGAAGGGCAACCATCTGTCTACCATCTGAGATAAAAAAGAGTTGTCAGACATTATTATTGTTCTGTCTCCTGCCAAGTTGTCAAATCAAATCAACAAATCTTGGGGTTTTTTTCTCTTTTAAAAAAAAAATACAATTTTATTTTCTTGTCTGGATTATTTCCCTCCCCAGCCACCCCTATTCTACTCTTGAGAAAAACAAAATTCATTTCAAATGTATAGTCAAGTAAAATACATTCATGAACAGGCTGTGTGTATAACATATTGTGTACATGTTTATTATATTATATATACATGTATATATAATATGATATAACAAACGTATATGTTATATTGAAACTTTATGTATGAATTATAATATGTTTATGTAATATTATTGTAATACAATATGTACTGATATATGTCTGAATCTGCACTTTGAAACTATTATCTTTCTGTCTGGAGATGGGTACCTTAGTCCTCTGGAACCATGGTTGATCAATGTATTGATCAGATTTCATAATCTTTCAAAGTTGTTTCAACAAATATTTTTGAGCATTGTCTTCAACACATTGGGTAGAAGAATGGGGATTTGCAAAGAGAGTAATAATACCACAAACCCTAAAGCATTCATGAAAACTCAACAAAGAAACTGTCCAGCAAGTGGAATATCATCACAGATAAAATGAATGCCCACAATGATACTAATCCATAAGATGAGGGAAGGGAAAGAAATAAGCATTTATGAAATGTTTATCATGTGCCAGACATTGTGCTAAACACTTTACAAATATTATCTTATTTGATCCTCATGATGACCCTGTGAAGTAAGTGCATAAGATAACATTTAAAATTGTTATCACAATATCAAAAGCTTCCAAAATATAGAATGAAAGCAAAATCATGTGGGGATAGGATGCAATACATAGTATCTCCATCACCTTCTTTGCTAATGGTTGTCCAGAAGACCCTTTCAGGGAGCCTAGAGAAGATAAGTATTGGGATAGAAATACTTAGATTTAATTTTTAAAAGTAGCTTTTTATCCACCTGTGCAAAAATCTGCTAATCACATTTTCTTCTAAAATAATGATAACAACAACTACACTAAGAATAATAATGAATAATAAGAATAAAAATAATGAGAGGTAGAATGCTATAGAGACATGGCCTTGGAGTCAAGAAGACCTGACTTCATATCCCACTTCTGGTTCTGGCAAATATCTCTCAAGTACAGCCTTTAATGAATTATTCACTCTCCACTTTGGCTCTACCTCTGCTCTGATCTGCTTCATATCTACATCAGTTTCCTGGTCCCTTGAGTAGGAGTCCTTCCTGAGACTAATTCAGTGATTGATAAGTCCCTGCCAGGAATCTCTAGGTCACAGGAAGAATTAACTCTCTACTATTGTTCATTATCATCCTGTTCCATCTCCATACCAGCTGCCTTATGCTTGTTTCCTCCCCATACCCCAAGCTATCCTCCTTTCCTCCACAAACTATGCTTTCTGGCTTCCCTTTATAATCCCCTATTAAAATGTAAGTTTCTTAATAATAGGGAGGTTTTTGATAATAAGCATCTAATAAATACTTTATCTATCCTACCCCCTATCTATCCATCCATCCATCCATCCATCTACCTATCCATCAATCCATCCATCTGTCTGTCCATCCATCCATCTTTCTATCTATCTGTTTTTATTAAACACCTATTCTGTCCCAGGCTTTGTACCTTTAAGCATTTGGGATACAAAAACAAATCTGAGGCAGTCCTTTCCCTCAAGGAGCTTATTCTACCAATGGAGATACCATGTACACAAAAAAATTTATGAAATTCATTGTACATCTACCATGGCATAATGGATAGAGAGCTGACGTGGGTTCAAGATCAATCTCTGACTCATTGGTTCTGTGACTCTAGCTTTTCAAGGCTCAGACCATATGTTCCAGAGTAAATATGAATCTGCAGTGAGATAGCTAAGTGGTATAATGGATAGAGCTCTGGCCCTGGAGTCAGGAAGACACATTTTCCTGAGTTCAAATGCAGCCTCAGATCCTTATTAGCTGTGTGACTCTGGGCAAATTACTTAATCCTGTTTGCTTCAGTTTCCTCATAATAAAATAAGCTGGAGAAGGAAATGATAAACCATTCCAATATCTCTATCAAGAAAACCCCAAATGTGATCATGGATAGTAGACTGAAAATGACTGTGTCTAAGTGTCTAAAACCATATTCAAACAGCAGGTCATCTTGTCTTCAAGTCTAGTTGGAGCCAGCTAGAACTGTCTCTTGAGACCCAATTGTTAAACTTTCAGAATGAACATTTACACCTTGGAAACATAGCAACTTACAAATCAGGTTTTGATTTATTGTTTCACTGATTGTCTAGACTTAAGAAAGTGATGTAGAAAATTTTAATACCAAAAATTAAATTTGAGTGTCATGCATTTCTGAAGAACAGTTGTTAAACATTTACCAACTCAGCCTTGTATCTAGCCCTCTATCCAAGACAGTTATAGAAGGTATGGCCCCTGCTCTTCAGGAGTATTCCATTTAGTAGAGGAGATAATACACAAAGATTATAGATGGCAAACTGGAAGGAACCTTGAAGATCACTGAGTCCAATCCTTTCATTCTATGGATATGAAAACTGATGCTAGGAGTGAAGTGACCAATGCAAAATTCCACAAACATTAAATGACAAAATCAAGATTCACATCCAGAACTCATTCTACCATACCACTGTTTCCTCTCAACATGAGGAAAGTAAAAAGTGATTCTATACAGCAATAGAAGGAAAAGATGTCTCAGATCTGTAGGGCTGTCCCTCCCAGAGAAATGAAAAAGATCATCAAGACTATATGGATTTAGAAGGAGAAGAACCAGAAGAAAAATATATTTTAATATATTAATATAATAGTATGTTAAAAGTCTAATGAGAAAGTTTCCTTGGTGGTTTTTAAAAAATAATCTCTATCAATTTTATTCTTATACAAACCATAATATATATGTGCTTGGGATATTCTGAATTATTCTGGTCACTGTGTTATTCTGGAAAGATATTAAGAAGTCTACATGCAAAGAGATCACAGAAAGAAGAAAAAGATTTAGAGGAATACAAATCATCTCTTTTTGTAGTAGCAAAAAATTGACAACTAAAGGGATGCTCATCAATTGGGGAATAGCTAAACAAATTATGGTACATGAATATAATGGAATATTGTATTCCAGCAAATAAAAAAATAGTGAAAAGTATGGTTTCATTTAAGAAAATTCTAGGAAGACTTTTATGAAAGTAAAATGAACAGAAGTGGGAAAACAAGTTATACAATAAAGAAATAAAATAAAATAAAAAATAAAAATAAGTTATACAACATCAGAAGGAGAAATCACCTGGAAATTCTTAAGAACTCTGGTCAATGCAATGGCCAAATGCAAACAACATCATTGTAGCATGATGCATAATGAAATCTACTTTTTTGGACGTGGCCAATGTGGGAATTTGTCCTTTTTATCAGTTTTGCTCTTTTCTCCTACAATGCAGACATCAACCCATCCATGTCTTATAAAACACATTCAATTTTTGTCCATACCTTCTTAGAAGGTTGTCATGGAAGTGAAAGGGGAGCTTTCTCACTTTTTGTGACATTGCATGTATAGCAACAAAATATCCAAAACAAAAATTATCCTTTGATCTCCTACATAGAATCATTGATTTATAGCTGATTATGAATTTTAGAGATCATTAAGTCAAATCTCTTATTATATAGATGAAAAAACTGAGGCTGAACTGACCAGTTGCCACACAGTAGTATGTGTCTGAGACAGGATTGAACTAAGATCTTCCTGACTCTAAATCCCTTAGGTCTCTAACCAATGAACTCCAAAAGATTGGAAGAGAAAGCCACCAGAAGTCCAAGAGCTAGAATTTAGGCTGGATTTGCACATCATTCTAGATTCACTTTGGGTGCCTACTCATCTGAAGCAAGCATCCCTCCTCCTCATTGTACATCACTAATCCTCAGCATCCATGATGAGTAGTGGGTTCCTCCCTGTGCAATCCTGCCATGAATTGTAATCTGATCCAACAGTTTAAGAAAGCTGTCTTAACATCAGGCTTACTATTTAATGCATCAATATGACATTCTCTCAGACCTGCCAGAGAGCTCAGGTTAGCTCTGGCCATTGAGCCCCGAATACAAAAAAGCCTTCCTATTACATGAGACCTTGGCAAGTGCCTGGGTAGTCCATAGCCCTGCTCCACTGGAGTGGAAAAGGACCAATTCTGAAGATGAAGTGTGTGTGTCAGAATGTCACTTGCATGCTCCAAACTACTTCCCGTTTGAATGGATTCACGGGTTCCTCTTTCCCTTCAGTGTGCTTTGAACAGTGACTGATGCAAAGGATGCATATTGTGGGGAGGAGGGCACAAGAAAATAAAAAGAAGGAAATTCAGTCATAAATCAGGGGCCTTTCTTCATTTCTGAGGGTCAGGAATTCTGACCTCCTTCAAGGACAAAGAAACTGTTTCCCTCATTACCAGATGAAGATGAGCTTTCAATTCTGGGTGCTCGTTCTCTTCCTGCTTTCTGTTCACCTGGCATTTGAACCAGATGCTCTGGGAATGAAAAGGAATCTGTATCCATAGGGGCTCCCCCAGGCAGAGTTCATTTAACAGAATCAAGGAATTTTTGGTTGTGATGGCACCTTTCTTGGTGGTCCCGGGTTTTTTCTCTTTCTTAATTACCTACTCCAAATGTGCAATAAAACCCCCACAGTGATACTAAAAATGTGATCTTTGAATTGTGGGTCTGAGGTTTGGGTGCCAATACCCATAAAAATGGATGCACCTGGATGTGAGGAATGCTGCTGTCTTCCCTGAGAAGAGGACAGACTTTATTCTATTTCTGCCTGTATCTACAGCAAAACCTGGCAGGGACGAAAGAAGCTAAAGCCAGCCTTCCATTGTGGCACTCCGGAAAAAAGGGGGATCTTAGTGGCAACAGGTAGAACTTGGTTCACGGTGAATAAAGAGGGTGACTTTATGATGGGAAAAAATTTTTAAAAAAACAACATAAAAGGAATAGCAACCAATTTCTGGAAGAATCACAAGTTTCATTCAAACATCATTTTTTCCACCATTTGTGAGCAAGAGGCTGTATCTTTTATCTTTTTTTGCTCTGGTCTTTATATTCCCAGTGCTTATAACAGATTATATTTTGTAGGTTACCTGCTCTCCTTTTCTAAGTTTTTATGTCTGAATAGAAAACTAGTTTCTTCTATCTTCTCAGCATAAGAGAAGGAAGGAACTCTTGAGCTTTCATGGGAGGTCAATGTGAGTTGATTAATTTACTGAGAATCCAGGTAGGATGGTAAAGGGCCTCAGTTTCATATCATATGAAGATCTATTGAAGGAAATGAGGATGTTTAAGCTGGAAGAGACAAAATGGGGGGGGGAGGGCAGGTAGGGGATAAGATAATGTTCTTGTCCCTTCCTGTCTTTCAGTCTCCTTACAGGTTAATGTCCATTCACCTATGTTCTTGTCCAGCAACATCTTCCTTCACATAATTCCTTGCATATGATGCTCAACCTCCCAATTTTGTCTTTTCACTGACTGCCCACTGTGCCTGCCTCTAATGCTCTCTTTCCTCATGGCTGCCTCCTGCCTTTCCTGGCTTCCTTCAAGACTCAGTCTAAATCTCTCTTTGGGAAAGCTTTCCTGATGTTCTTTTCTTCCTTCTCCCCTCTGCTGTCCTCTCTCTGAGAACTATCCCTCTTTATCCCTTTTAGGCTTATAGTTGTCTGCTTATTGTCTCCTCCATTAGAATGTGAATAAGGAAGATCAGAGTTCCAGTCTCAGACACTTATTATCTAAGACTTTGGGTAAGGTATTAAACTTCTATCTATCTCAGTTTCCACAACAATAAAATGGGGATAATAGCACTTACCTCCAAGATTATTATGAAGATTAAATTAGATAATACTTTAAAAGGGTTTAGCAGAGCTCCTGTTATAAAGGAGGAACTTAATACAGGCTTGCTTCCTTCTTTTGTTTATATTTATTGACTTATGTTGTCTTTATCCTATATAAAGTAACTCTCAGGAAATTCCCTCTATGGAAGCACTTCAGCAAACTCTCCAAAGTTTTCAGGTTTACCTAGTTCCCAGGAGGCATTGAGAAGTTAAGTGAGTTACCTGGGGTCACACAGCCAACACTATTCATAGGAGGGACTTAACCTTAGTTTTACTAATTTGGAAGCCAGCTCTCCATGGCCTGAAATATACTGATTCTAAGACTTGTTGTTCGGTTGTTTTTCAGGTCGTGCCTAATTTTTCCTGACCCCATTTGGACTTTTCTTGACAAAGATACTGGAGTGACTTGCCATTTCCTTCTCCAGCTCATTTGACAGATGGGGAAACTGAGGCAAACAGAATTAAGTGACTTGCCCAGGGCCACACATCTAGTTAGTGTCTGAGATTGATTCAAACTTAGGCCTTCCTTGACTTCTGGCCCCAGCATTCTTGGAGTAGCTTACTCCATTCTCAGATTCACGATAGAGTTAAGGATAACATTCATATCTCAGAATTGTCAGAAGTATGGAATGAGAAAATCCACATAATATGGTCTTCAAACCCTAAAGCACTATATAAAGCACTATATAAAGCACTTCAAACCCTAAAGCACTGGCCAATATTGTTCTTTTCAACACTGAAGTCGAGGCTCCTCTGAAATCCTTCATGCAGCCTTCCTAGACTAAAAATACTTCTTCCTTTCTCCCTGCCGTTCTTTATCCTGTCTTTACCTTTCTTCCATGACTCCCCCTTCACCCACCTATACATACCATGTTTCCCTCTCCCATACACACCCAAGCCTTGGATGTAACTGTTTGCTTGTTGTTTTATTGATGTTTGTACCCTATTTTTGAGACTTTTAAGCCAGCCTGGCTCAGTATTGACTGTCTCACTTGGTAAACCTCCCAGAGGGTGGAGGCAGGATCTCTTACCACTAGAGTTAACATAGCGCCACACCCATGTAAGCCCATAATGTTTTTGTTTGTGTTTTTTTTTTTTAATTTAAAGTTTGGATTTATTTTAGGGGATCAAAATCTTTTTGCATGGATAAAACATGGAGTGCCCTTTGTCCCTGGTCTTCAGCTTGGGGAATGTTTTTTTTTTCTGATTAGATATGTTTGCTTCATCCTGTCTTAGGGACATTTTGTGTTCAAGATGAAAGATTCTCTTTTGCCTGAGAGAATGACTTAACCTACTTAAGTCCCACCTGGTAATTAGGCACCAGTGCTGAGGGCTGGTGAGTCACTGTTATTTATCATTAAATCAGCTACTATTCAGACAACTTGCAAAAAAAAAAAAAAAAAAAAAAAAAAAAGGATTTTCTCCCCCACCCCATGACTCTGGTGTTGGTTGAGTTATTTAAGAGTGTGCTGGGTATCCCAATAGTTGCCTTTAATCATCCAAGAAGCTTAGGGGCAGACATACCTGACACCACTAGGTTACTCATTATCCAACATCCTATGGATCAGACAAAGCTCAAAGAGAACTGTACAACTCTTTCCTGGGTGGGTTGTAATAACTCTCAAATATAAGACTGAGGATTCTGTCATACTCTAGGAACTGGGGAAGCAAACAGAGAGCTGGACTGGGGAAATCTAGATCAACTGGGTTCAAAAACAACCCCTAATACTTGGTATTCTGCAACCCCAGGCAGTCCCCTTCATGTCTTTTTCTGGAAAATGGAGGAAATAAATGTGATGACTTCTAAATCTCTTCTGCTCTAAATCTTTTATCAGCATTTCACCAAAGTTAGCCTTAGGGCACTGGAAGTTCAGGCTCAATTCCCCATGCAATGTAAAGAATGCTAATTCTGGAATCAGAGGATCTGGGTTCAAATTCTGCCTTTGATGTTTAAAACTATCTGTGTGACTTTGGGCGTATTATTTAATTTCCTGGGGATTCAATTTCTTCATCTGTAAAAAGATGGCCACTGAGGCAGATCCCTAGATTATGATCTACCAGTTCAGAATTTTACCTAATTCTTTGTGACCTCATTTAGGATTCTCTTATATTGGAGTAGTTTTCCATTATCTTCTCCAACTCATTTTACAGGTGAGGAAACTGAGATAAATAGGGGTAAGTGACTTGTTTGGGGTCAAGCAGATAGTAGGTGTCTGAGGCTGGATTTGAACTCTTCCAGACTCCATAGAGCCCAGTGCTCTGTGCACTATGGCACCAGCAGCAGCCCATGATCCCCAAGAGCACTTATCCTTTCCACCATTCTCCAGTGAAGGAGAAGAAAGGTAGAGATACATTTGTAACTAGAACAAGTTGAATGGGACTCTGTGCCAGGAGGGTTATAGTTCCTAGGTCCCAGCCTCCATGCTGCCTTCTTTCCTAACTCTCCTCCATCCCCAGGAGAGGAAAAACCATCACTCTTTGGTGGGAGGAGCTGTCCCCTCTTGTCCCAATCACACTTGTGACACAACTGTTTGGACCCCCGTGGCACAATCCCTCTTGCCCTCTGAACTGAATTTACCACATATACAAGTTTCAGCCAACTAAGGCTTTGGGCAAGAAGCTTCTCTCTTATTTCTTTAAGCCAGGAAAATGAGGACAATATTTAACAAGCAAGACTGGAGCAAAGGCTGTTAAGTATTGTTGATCCTTTAACACTTTATTCTTATATTTATTTTTATTCTAAACCACAAATAGAAAGCATTATCATATACATGGTAGAATAGAAAGAGTGACTTGCTAAGAATCCAAGTCGGATGGCTGAAGGGTCTCAATGGGGCTATCCAAATGAGAGGATTGTACATGAAGTTGCAAACTCTATTATATAGAGTTTGCTTTTTCTTTTCAAATAGTATGATAAATTTACCCTGTAGCTTTCAAAGCTGTTGAATATACTTTTGAAGAAAGGTTGGAGATGCTGATATATTTTTTTTTTAACTGGAGCTGGGGCAGGTAGGTGACACAATGGCTAGAATACCAGCCTTGGAATCAAGAGAACCTCAGTTCAAATCTAGCCTCAGACACTTACTAGCTGGATGATCCTGGGCAAGTCACTTAACTCAGATTGCTTTCCTCCCAATCAATCAATAGATAAATAAATTAAAGCAATGATTTAAGTAGTATAAGAAGGTATCTTCCAGTGGTTGTGAGCTTCCTTTATCAATGCTGATTGACATCTCCTTCATTGCAGTTTTAGAATATTGCCTGGGTCACTAAGGAAATAAATTGATTTTCCCAGGACCACACAGCCAGGCTATGACAAAAGAAAGACTAGAATTCAGAGCTCCCTGACCCCTAGACCAGCTCATCCACTCACTAAGCATGGTACCTCTTTGAGATGATGATTATCTGACTCAGCTTAAGGGGAGTCTGGAGTTAAGTGACTTCCTGGGTGACTGACATCCCTGTTCATCATCATTTCCTTGAGGGAGAGGCTGCTTAACTCTCCCAGCTTAGCACCAGATTCTTAGTTCTCACCATGTCAGTTTTGGGGATTGGGAGGATGAAATGCAGAATTGGAAAGGAATTTAGACCCAGGTGAGTGTAGAAGGCCAAGTAGTGGGGGCTGCAGGGTCAGAGTACAGGCAGTGAAAAGAGCATTGGATTTAGAGTCAGAGAAATAACTGTGTTATCTTGGATAAATAACATAACCTCCCTGAGCCTTGATTTCCCCATTTGCAAAATGAGTTGTAAAAGGAAATGGCAAAGTACTCCAGTACCTTTGCCAAGAAAACTCCAAATGGGATCACAAAGAGTCAGACGTGGCAAAAATGACTGAACAAAACAAAACAAAATGGGGCAGTGAAGACTGAATAAGATAACCTACCAAGGGACAGCTAGGTAGTGCAGTGTATAGAGCACCAGTCCTGAAGTCAGGAGGATCTGAGTTCAAATCTGGCCTCAGACACTTAACACTTCCTGGCTGTGTGATCCTGGGCAAGTCACTTAACCCTCAAAAAAAAAAAAAAAGCTAACCTATCAGGTCCTTTCAAATTTTGAATTTGTGATGCCATTGAATCTACACCTGTGATCTACTTGAACACATTTAATAAGAATTTATTTTACTGAAATTTTTTTCCTGTGAGGCAGTTGTAGTTAAGTGATTTGCCCAAGGTCACACAGCTAGTAAGTGTTAAGTGTCAGACACTTAACTGAGGCTAGAAATCCCATAGCAACCACTGCTCCTTCCCTCCATCTCTGTAGGAGAGTAGAAAAGTTAATAATCAATTGGCATTTGAACGAGGAAAGAAAAGGGGGCCAGAGGTACTTGGAGGCTGTTTTTTATTTAAACACTTCATTGGTTCTGTCTCTAGATCAAACGAAACTTTGAAGGAGTGGCAAAGAGATTTATATCCATTAATGTTCCTTATTCCCCTCCCAGAAAGCACATCACTATTATTTTTTCCATCTCCTCTGCCAGAACAAGGAAGACAGAGTAATGTTGCCAGCAATGTCAAGGTCACAGTCACATGCTAAATTGGTAAGTAGAGTTGTAATGAGGATGCTGGCCGCTTCTTCCAGTAACTCCAAGATGAAGCTCTTCGATCACTTTTGAAAATACGTCTGTATTTTGTAGTGAAGAAAATTCTCTCTTGTACATCTATCCTCTGGATGCATCTGAGAAAAGGCAATCTGCACAGTCTTGGCTTGGCTTTGGTAATATTTGAAGTTGGAAGAACAATCTCAGCAGGATTGTTCTCCCTTTTGCCAAATTTCCCAGATTTGAGAAGATCACTGACTTCATAAATGTTCTGTAATTGAAGCAGAGTAGACTTTTTGACAGACTTTTGAGAATGTTGGAATTTGAAGAGATGTTTATAAGTATTTAGTCCAAGTTCTTCATTTTGCAGGTAAGGAAATGAAGCTAGAAAGATTAGGAACTAGGAGTCTCAAAAAATAATCCAATTCTCCAGACTTCGCAGTTTTCTCACCCTAGAAGTTCCCTCAAAACTTTCCCAGCCTTCTCACCTTGGAACATCCCTTCTCTCCTTCTATTTGTAAGTTTCTTCCAAGATCTCCATTTTGAAGAAGGGCCTTTATTCCTCTCCTGGCTTTTGACTCCCTGGATTTTACCACCATACCCCCTAAAGGTACCTGCCCACTAACCCCTTTTCAGTTTTTAAAGTGTTTTTTTTTTCTCCCATTCTTTATGCTGGGAGAAATAAAAGTATTGTGTCTTTAGCTATTTTTTTATCTTATTGTTCAGTGTGACATAGGAGGTAGAAAGTTGGTTACAGGAAAATCTGGGTTCAAGTCCCACTGAAAAGGCCCATACAGCATTGGCTACGTGACTTTGGCTCTTTAAATTACTTAGATGATTCCAGTCTCCCATTTTTCTTCCATTTTTACTTTATCCTCAGCACACACACTGATCAGCACATAGTAAAGATTTAGTAAATTCTTGTTGATTTGACTAATAATATTTGCCATTTATGTGACAATTTATGTTTGCAAAGCAGTTTATTATTATCATCCCATTTATCCCTTTGAAGTCAGTGCTATTATTATCCCCATTTTATAGGTTAATAAACAGACTCACAAAATTTAAGTGATGTGCCCATGGTCACCCAATTATTAAATGTCTGAGGCAGGATTTGAATGGATCTTCCTATTCCAAGTCCAGATCCAGTGGACCACTTAGATTCTAGTTAATAGCAAAATTGGGCAATCCAATCCAATCCACCTTAATTCCAGCCCAATTCAATTCAATCTAATTCTAAATCTCCATTTTCAACTGCCCTGGGCCTAAATCCAGTGGGATGTAGAACCTTTCTTTTAAACTTTTCACAGAGATACTTCTGTACTTTGATGGGTTCAACCAAGCATTTATTAAGCATCTACTGTTTGCCAGGCTTTGCTCAGGTGTTGAGGATATAAATGCAAAGAATACAATAATTATTATTCTACATAAATAATGCTTTGGGGAGCTTAAGAGCTCTGGGATCAATTTCTGGTGGAGCTGTAGGTGCTTTGGAGGAGTGGGGTTTGGTGTCAGAGGACCTGGGTCAAATGCCAAAGCTGTTACTTCCTACCCTATACCCCTGAGCATTTACAGGGAGGTGGGAGGTGGCTCATAGGATCTCCACAGTCCCTTTCAGCCCTAAATTCTATGTATTCCTAACTCGGAAAAAAAAGAGCTCATTATCTTCTGCCCATTCTAAGCCTGCTCATCCCTTGAACATGCCTTTTTCTATCCATGATATCACTTGTCAATCTTTTTATCTTGGATTCATCTTTGACTCAAAGACTTGGAGCTAAAAGGGAATTTAGAGGTTATCCCTGTTCTATAGATGAGGAAATCAAGACCCAGGAAGGTGATAGGATTTTAAAATTTCATAGAAGGATAGAGTTTTAAAAAAAATTTATTAAAGCTTTTTACTTGCAAAACATATCCATGGGTAATTTTTTTTTAATTAAAGCTTTTTATTTGCAAATCATATGCATAGGTAATTTTTCAACATTGACCTTTGCAAAGCTTTCTGTTCCAAATTTTTCCCTCCTACCTCCCAACCCCTCCCCTAGATGGCAGGAAGTCTAATATATGTTAATTATGTTAAAATATTTGACAGATCAAATATGTTTATACGTATTTATACAGTTATCTTGCTGTACAAGAAAAATAGGATCTACAAGGAAAAAAAAATCTGAGAAGGAAAACATAATGCAAGCAAACATCAACAGAGAGTGTGAAAATGCTATGTTGTGGTCCAGACTGAGATCCCATAGGTCTCTCCCTGGGTGTATATGGCTTTGTTCATCACTGAACAATAGGAACTGGTTTGAAACATCTCATTGTTGAAGAGAGCCATATCCATCAGAATTGATTGTCATATAGTCTTGTTGTGTATAATGATATATCAATGTATAATGATCTCCTGGTTCTGCTTATTTCACTCAGCATCAGTTCATGCAAGTCTCTCCAGGCCTCTCTCAAATCATCCTGCTGGTCGTTTCTCACAGAACAATAATGTTCCATGACATTCATATACCATAATTTATTCAGCCATTCTCCAATTGATGGGCATCCCTTCAGTTTCCAGTTTCTAGCCACTACAAAAAGGGCTGCCACAAACATTCTTGCACAGGTGGGGCCCTTTCCCTCCTCTAAGATCTCTTTGGGATATAGGCCCAGTAGAAACACTGCTGGGTCAAAGGGTATGCACAGTTTGATAACTTCTTGAGCATAGCTCCAAATTGCTTTCCAGAATGGTTGGATCCGTTCAGTTCCACCAACAATGTATCAGTGTCCCAGTTTTCCCACATCCCTTCCAACACTCATCATTATCTTCTCCTGTCATCTTAGCCAATCTGACAGGTGTGTAGTGATACCTCAGAGTTGTCTTAATTTGCATTTCTCTGATCAATAGTGATTTGGAGCAACTTTTCATATGACTAGAGATGGTTTTGATTTCATCATCTGAGAATTGTCTGCTCATATCTTTTGACCATTTATCGATTGGAGAATGGCTTAAATTCTTATAAATTTGAGTCAATTCTCTATATATTTTAGAAATGAGGCCTTTATCAGAACCCTTAAATGTAAAAATGATTTCCCACTTTATTGTTTCCATAGAAGGATAGATTTAAAGTTAGAGGAGACTTTAGAGATCATCAAATTTAATCCTCTCACTTTCTAGATGGGGAAACTGAGGCCAAAAAGTTAAGTGACATACCCAGGGTCACACTGATGCTGGTTCTATGTCTAGCATTTTACTGTATTAAAGGCACATAGTAACAGGGCTGAGATTCAAATCCAGATCCTCTGACTCCCAATCCAGGACTCTCTATTATATTATACTAACTCCCTATCTTTGCTCCACATATCCACACATTCTAGAAAGGCAATTTGGAACTATGCCTCCAATTTACTAAACTATGTATATTCTTTGACACAGAGCCACCATAAACAGGGTCATATTTTCATATACCACTATTAGGATTGTACCTCAAAGATATCTAAGAAAGAGGGAAAAGTTTTTTTTTCTTTCTCTTTTTAGATCTGATTTTTCTTGTACTGCAAGATAACTATATAGATATTTATGCATATATTAAATTTATCATATATTTTAACATAGCTAACATGTATTGGACTACCTGCCATCTAGGGGAGAGGGTGGGGGGAAGGAGGGAAAAATTTGGAACAGAAAGTTTTGTAAAGGCCAATGGTAAAAAATTACTCATATGTTTTGTAAATAAAAATCTTTAAGAAAAAAAAAGAAAAAAAGAAAAGTCCTCGATATACAAAAATGTTTCAAGTAGCTCTTGCTATAGTGGCAAAAGCAAAAACAAAACCAAGAGTTAGAAATTTAGAGGCTGCTCTTCAAATGGGCTGAACTGTGATAGAGGAATGTAATGGGATATATTGTGCTATAAGCAATCAGGAAATTATTTCTAAGAGATTATTTCAAAAAAGATTCAAAGAGACATGAAAAGACTTGAATGAACTGGTACACAGTGAAGTGAGCAGGGTTAGAAGGACCATTTATATAACAGCAGCAACTGTAAAAACAAACAACTTTGAAAGCTATAACAAATCTGGTGAACCCAAAGGCCATCTACAATTCCAGCAAACTGATGATAAAGCATTTTATCCATATTCTGAGAGGGGTGAGGAATTGGCTTAGTATTCTTTAGTCATATCTGACTCTTCATGATCCCATTTGGAGTTTTCTTGGTGAAGATACTGGAGTGATTTGCTATTTTCTTTTTCAACTCATTTTACAAATGAGGAAACTGAGGGAAACAGGGTTAAGTGATTTGTCCAGATTCACACATCTAGTAAGTGTCTGAGACCAAATTTAAACTCAGTTTTTGACTTGCAGAGTAAATGAGAAATAGGTTTTTTTTGGATACTTGCCAAATGAGGAAATTTGCCTTGCATGGCTATACATATTTATTATAAGGATTTTATTTTATTTGTTTCCTTAAAGAAGGGAGAGGATGGAAAGGAGAAAAAAAAAGATCTGTTCAATTTTTAAAAAAATTTAACTTTAAAAATAACAAGAAGCATTATTATATTTATGAAAGGTTTCAATACAGAGTTCTGATACCTAATCAACTCTTCTTGGACATTTAAAGTATCATTGACAAAGGCATAAAATGATAAAATATCAGTAATATTTTTTGGGAAAGGCACTGGATTAAGAGTCAAAAGTCTTGGGTTCAGATCATGCTTTCCCCACTTCCTGGCTCTGAGACCTTGGGAAGGTGCTCAGGGTGATTTCCACATCCTTAAAGTGAGGGAATTGCATTAATATTTAAATGTTAGTGGTAATGTGTTTTAGAGTAGCAAAGAAATGGAAGTTAAATAGAATCCTACCAAACTGAGAAATACCAAATGTAATACATAAATGTTATTGGGCTGAAATCAGGACATGATGCACCTAGAAAAGCATGGGAAGACACATGGACTGATACAAAGTAAAGTAATATAGTTAAGAAGACAATATATACAATGTGTACAACAATGCAAATGGAAAGAACAATGAAAGAACAACTACAAAACAAAAAGAAATGATTATTGTAAAATTACAAAAAACAAACAGTCTTTAACAAGAGATAAGATGAGGGGCAAAATGGGGCAGGGAAGAGGCGGGAATCCATGGATCTGTACCATTGCATGTATTGTCAGCTTTTTCCAATCCAACAATTGATTGGTTGGTTTTGCTGAAGATTTTTCCTCTTCTTAAAAAAAAAAAAAAAAAAAAAAAAAAAAGATAAACTTTGTTGTATAGGATAACTTTTGGGGGAAAAGAGGAGGATACAATGAAAAATGTGGGTTATGTAAAAATAAAAGCTATAAGCAAAATATTTTTAAAAAGAAATGATGAATAGGAAGAAGCATGAGAAGACTTTTATAAACTGATAAAAATTAAATATTTTTCAGAAAATTATCTAGATATTGATTATAATAATATAAATGCAGAGAACCAAAAATATTTAATATATACTGTATACTTACCAAGGTTAACCTTGAAGAACAAATGTGAAATTGCATCTCCTTTCTTTCTTTGCAGAGGTGGGGGATTATGGATATGCCATATTGCATATACTATCAGATTTTGCTGATATCTTGGTTAGTTTTGCTAAATTATTGAGGTTTTCCCCCCTCTTTTTTATTTATTGTTACAAGGGCTAGCTTTTCAATTTGGAACTATGCTCAAAAAGTTATCAAACTGTGCATACCCTTTGACCCAGTAGTGTTTCTATTGGGCTTATATCCCAAAGAAATCATAAAAGAAGGAAAGGGCCCCACATGTGCAAGAATGTTTGTGGCAGCCCTTTTTGTAGTGGCTAGAAACTGGAAACTGAAGGGATGCCCATCAATTGGAGAGTGGCTGAATAAATTATGGCATATGAATGTTATGGAATATTATTGTTCTGTAAGAAACAACCAGCAGGATGATTTCAGAGAGGCCTGGAGAGACTTGCATGAACTGATGCTGAGAGAAGTGAGCAGAACCAGGAGATCATTATACATGGCAACAACAATACTATATGATGATCAATTCTGATAGACATGGCTCTCTTCAACAATGAGATGATTCAAACCAGTTCCAATTGTTCAGTGAAGAAAGCACATACACACAGGGAGAGGCCTATGGGATCTGAGTATGGACCACAACATAACAGTTTCATGCTTTCTATTAATGTTTGCTTGCATTTTGTTTTCCTTCTCAGGTTTTTTTTTTTTTTTTCTTTTTAGATTCGACTTTTCTTGTGCAGAAAGATAACTGCATAAATATGTATACATACTTTGGATTTGTCACATATTTTAACATAATTAATATGTATTAGACTACCTGCCATCTAGGGGAGGGGGTGGGGGATAGATGGGAAAAATGTGTAACAGAAGGCTTTGCAAGGGTCAATGTGGAAAAATTACCCATGCATATGTTTTGCAAATAAAAAGCTTTAATAAAAAAAAAAACAAAAAAACCCCCAAAAGCTAGCTTTTTAAGTAGAATAATTGGAGGAATAATTGGAAAATGCTGCTGATATAAAAACAAAAGATCTCAAGAGAAAAAATTTACATATAGAAAAAGGGGGTTAAATTAAGTGACCTCTAAGGTTGCTCATGGGACAGCTTTGCCAGGTTTAGAATTGGGCAGATAACTTCTTAGCTCAAATCTGACCTCAGATACTTACTAGCTGTGTGACCCTGGATAAGTCACTTAAGGTTGTTTGCCTCAGTTTCCTCATCTGCAAAATGAACTGGAGAAAGAAATGACAAACTACCCCAGTATCTTTGCCAAAAAACCCCAAAATGGGGTTACAAAGAGTCAGATACAACTGAAATTTTAAAATCACATGATTTATACATGGCTTCTAAATAATATGTTTTTGCTTTCACCAAATACACCTGTATATTGCTCCATTTGAGATTGTATAGCTTCAGTCAGAACCCAGAACTATAAAATAAGCATATCTTCTGGGGCATGTTAACAGCTTTAGGCTTTGAGATTAATAGTTTGAGATTAAATCCTGCCCCAGAATGGCCAGAGGTTCCAGCTGCTTTAACTGCAACAAAAGGCACCCTTGTTTCAGCAGGGATATCAATGTTCTTGAAAACAAAAGGTAAGTGTGGAAGCAAGCATTCCTTCTCTTCTCTTGGGAATTGTTGGAACCCATGTCCCTGAAATCCTACCCTTGAGGCCTCTGATGAGAGCTTTCCAGCCAGTTAGTTCCATTCTGCTGAACTACCGGTCCCCCACTATGTTTTCATACTTAGGATGAGTTGCTGTTATCTGAACTCTAGTCTTACATGAAGTGTTTCAGTTTCATGTCTATCCTTGACAGAGCAATGTGGCTAGGAGCAATGGAGCCAAACTCACGGACATTAAATGCTTTTCTCCCAAGTTCAATGACCTGGGATGAAGTCACTTCCTATAGTATCCAATGGGACCTTTACCTTTGGCCCTCTGAGATCTAGGTAATGATTCCCCAAGCAGTGGTGAGGTCAAAGACCTGACATTGTGCAGTTCTTGATTCTGGAGCCCTGAAGAGAAAATCAAAATTGGCTTGTTAGGAAAGCAGGCATGCTTAAACCTAGGATGAGCTGAGGGAAGGAGAGGGAAAGTTGGAAATTGTAGTTGAAATTTTAGGGCTTCCTTTTATCTTTTTTTTTTTTTATTCTACTTTAATCCCTTTTATGTTTTTGAACTTTTTAGTTCATGCAGACTGGATTTACTCCCCTAACTCTCATCCTCAGGATAGATGCTTGGACCAGACAGCTTGATGGGGTGAGAGCAGACCTCAAGATGTTATTTGTTGCTTGGTAGCCTTGGTAGGACAGTGGGCTGGGTATCAGTCACCTTGTCTCAGACACTTAGTAGCTGTGTAACCCTGAGAAAAGCACTTAACACAAAATATCCCCTCAGTCCTTGTGGAGGTGGAGTGTGCACATTTCTTAGGGCATTTTAGATGAGACAATGCATTGCATGAACAACTGTGTCCCCCATTACACAAACAGCAAACTGTCACCAAGAACGCCTCGCTAGAGTGGGGTTTGGGGTGACTTGGATGACTTAAGTCTTCTCACTCTGGAAAGATTTCATAGGCTTTTAAGCAAGGTAAGGACACTTAAGGTAGTCCTTAAGCAAGGACTAATAACAAATGTTCCTAAGAAAAATAAGGTATTAATAATTATAAAGCAACCTACTATGTGGAGGTTTTGCCAATAGAAGGTATTAGAAGAAAAAGCCTTGGATTTCAAGCAAGAGAATTTGATCTCAGCTCCCAGTTCTGCTACTTATTGCCCCTTTGACCTGGGCAAGTGACTTCAGACTGAGTTGGTTTCTTCATCCCTAAAATGGGTATCAATAACATCATCTACCTCCTGTGGTTTTGTAAAGATAAATCACTCAGTCAAAAAGCAAAACATTTATCCGGTGCTTACCTATGTATCAAGCACTGTGCCAAGTGTCAAGGATACAACAGAAAGCCTAAAGGCAGTTCCTATCCTCAGGTAGCTTAATATCTACTGGGCTTAGAGTCAGGAGTTCAAATCCAGCCTCAGCCACTTACTGGTTGTATGAGTCCTGATGTTAGTACAGAAGAGAGAAGGGGGGAGTGTTTGAGAGATGGGAAAAAGGTGAAATTAGAAACAGATTGGATAGAAACTCAGCACTTCCTTCCTGGATAAAAAAATACTACTAGTCAAGTCCCCGGTTTTCCTCCTAAGTGGAAAGATTTCAAGGACTTGCTCTTGTGCCATCTCCCTCAGGGAAGTCTTTTCTGTTCTCCTTAATTGTTGGACTCTCTCTCTGAATAAATTATTGCACATTCACTCATCTGTTTACTTGTTGTATTTCCCACCCCAATATCCCTCAATAGAATGTAAATTCCCTAAAGGAAGAGAATGGGAACCTAACACAATCTAGAACTTAGTAGGCTCTTAATAAATGCTTTGGGATTGAATTGGAATAAGATCAACCTAATATTCCTAAACCTCTCCTGAAGTTCTAATATAGCTCTTTCTAGGTCCCAGTCTTATGCTTTTCTTGAGCATTTAGGTGACTCAGTGCTGCCCAGTAAAAGGGAACTGATTTACTTTTATCAAGACCTGTATCTCAGGTATGTAGGAAGTGTGTCCCTCCCTCCTGATTTTACTCTCACATCTAATGGATGATTCACAAAAAGAGAGTTTATTCTTCACAAAAAAAGCAGCCCATCAGACCCATTACATGGTGCAAATAGAAACAGAGGAAGACTTGTGGAGGGACCCAATTTGAGAAAAGGAGAGCAATGAGTGAGGAAAGGAGATATACATAATACATATATATGTGTAAATATATATATGTATATATATATATATATATATATATACACATGTGTGTGTGTGTAAATTGACTTCCAGGGAGGCTAAGCTCTTGAATAAAGGAATTCAAGATTTTAGTTTGTCTGAAGACTTGTTTCAGTGGAAGACCTTGTCATTTTGAAAATAATGTGACCGAATAGTTCTCTGGAAAGGGAGACAGGGAGAAAAAGAGGTAACACAAGAAAAAGAACATAAATAAAATTTTATTTAAAAACAATCCAACTTGATTTGTTTCCCTCTTTGCTGAGGATGAGGAGGACTACTGATATGGACTATTGCATAAACTGTTAGACACAATTAATGTACTGATGGTGTTGTTGAAATGCTTTTTTATTCCTTTTTTTAATCTTTGTTATAAAGGATAGTTCATTGAGTAGAAAAGGAGGGAAGTTTCAGGAATAAAAGTTATATAAAAAATTGTCAAGCTTTTGTCAACCAAAAGATATCAATAAAAAAGATTTTTTTTATAAAAAAAAGGAAAGAAAATGACTTATTAGACTTGTTTGATTATAGTAATTTATTGGGAAATTCTTTTCTACTGAATCAGAATACATCAAATGATGACTGAATGACTCAAAGGGGCAGCCCTTAGTTGTCCTCCCCAAAAAGTTTATACAAAAGAGAGTGAGAATAAAGTGCCTGCTATAAATGGGAGGCAACTTGATACAGGAAAGAAGTATGCTGGATTTGGAATGACAATGGCAAGACAAGGCAAGAAGCACTTTATTTATTAAGCACTTATATGCTAGGAACTGTATTAAGGGCTGGGAACAAAAGTGAGGAGACAGTCCCTATCCTAAAGGAATTGATATTTTAATGGGGAAAATAACAAATGAATAAGATGGAACTGAAAAAAATAGGGGGAGGGAGAGGTACCCTTATAGGGGAATGATGTCCCAATTCTGGAAACTGGGAAGCAGGGCAGGGAGGAGATGAAGGTTGACTGATCCCTCTCCAAAATGGATGTTCCAGGTGGGAGCTCACTAATGACAGGAGGCAGAAATATCATGGACCTATAGAAGGGTCTGTAGATTTGTTGGTGAAGTCCAGAAAGCCAGAGACAGAACTTCTGGAGGGGGAAGATCTGCTACTGAATTCCTATGTAAGGTTGAACAGATCACTCAATACTCCTGAACCTTAGTTTTCTCATATATGAAATGAGGTTACCTTAAAAATGGCATCTAGCTCTAAATATGTGACCTACACTCTGTTAAGGGCTATAAGGGCCATAGAACATAGAATATTTGACACAATAACTTATATTATAATTGAAAAGACTAACACTGCAACGGTGTTGTTGTTTAGTTGTGTCTAACTTCATGACCCTATTTTGATGTTTTCTTGGCAAAGATACTGGGGGGGGGGGGGGGGTGGCCATTTCCTTCTCTGGCTCATTTTACAAATGAGGAAACTGAGGGAAACAGAGTTAAGGGACTTGCCCAGGATCACACAACTAATAAGTGTCTGAGGGCATTGAGTAGGAAGCAAGTGGGGTTTCATTATATACTTCTATCATCTTGATGCCCTAGGCTTCTTAAACTTTTTCTACTCTTAAACCCTTTTTGCTTAAGAAATTTTTTACATAGCCCCCCTACTATATAGCTATTTAAATTAGACATACAAATAAAAATTTACTAATTATAAATCATATTTTTGTGACTCCCACACACACATTCATTTACACAATCCCATAAAAGGTCACAACTCACAATTTAAGGATCTTTGCCCTAGAGTATAAGAGTAGACAGCACAAAACACAGTATAATTAAGTGGTAGAACCTAAGAAAATTTTCCCCAAAGGTCTGAGAAAGTGAAAACCCATTCCCTTGATGACATGCTTGTTCTTGTGGAATTCTGTGGCAAGATCTCTACCAAGGGTGCCCACTGGCAAACCTGCAGAGGAAAGATTATCAAAATATTTGCCTGCCTCTCAGGGATCATTTCAAGTCTGCTTGCTGCTGATCATTGGAGGCGTCATTGTTCCTTCTGGCTTATGTTTCTATCAGTTTGACCAGGGAGCACTAAGTGAAGCCGGAGATTCAAATGGAATCTATATTTAGCCTCCGATGACCCATTAGTGTATCTCCAGTGAAGATGTCTGCCATAGATAGGTCCTCATAATTAGGTGCTTCAGAGTTTTTTGGCTAGGAATATTAGATTATATCCAAATCCTGAAACCGAATAAAATACAATTAACATACCTGCTAGAGGCTGAGATATACAGAACTCTTCCTACAGTAATAAGAAACACTCTTTTAAAATAGTATTTTATTTATTGTTTTTTTAGGGTTGGAGTGGAGGGAGGGAAGGGGTAGTAATACAGAGAAGCAGTCTAAGAAGGAGAAGCTGGTATTCCTAAAAATAATGAAGTTTTATAATATTTTTACTTTTTTTCTTTCTCATGTTTTTTTTCCCCTTTTGGTCTGATTTTTCTTGCACAAAATAGGAAAATATTTTTAAAAGAATTGCACATATTTAAACTATATCAGTGCTTGCTATCTTGGAGGGAGGGAGAAAAATTTGCAACACAAAGTCTTACAAAAATTAGTATTGGAAACTATCTTTACATGTATTTGGAAAAATATACTATTGAAAAAATTAAAAAATAATGAAGCTTTTTATTACAGTAATACCGCTGTTTCTTTAGTGGTTCTGTCTTAATGATGTTGTGAAATAAACTACTATTAAGTCTTATGGGCTTCATTTTACAAATAAGGAAACATAGGTTCTGCGGCTTCCCCTTGAAGGGAAGAGTTACAGGGTAATTAAGTGACAGAGCCAGGGTTTGAGATTTTCTGACATGTCCTTTATGGTTACATCTTCTTTATTGGGCTCTCCTCTAATGTTTTCACTCAACCTATTTCCTCTGTTACCTCTAAGCTGGCTATTCACCTGTGTAAAATTATTGGGGATGAGAGTGGGAGAAGAAACACCATATGATTTGTCCATGACCTACCTATATTTTGTATGGATAGCTTCAGAGACATGCAATAGATACAATTTTTTTAAAAAAATCAAATTTTTAGATTTCAAGATTTGCAAAAAATTGCTTTATATATATTATGTCATTTGAGAATATATGGGGTGACTATTTTGGTTTAAATTACTAAATTAACCATAGTTTCCAAGTAGCTAAATTGTAAAGGATAGTGGAGAGAGATTTGGAATCAGGAAGATATGTTTTCAACTCCAACCCTTGAGTTGTATAAACCTACTCACAGGTTGTATGCCTTTGGGCAAGTCTTTTGAATTCTCAGGGAGTGACCCTCAGAGACTATAAATTGCAGAATGCATATGGATCGGCATTGGTAGAGAGTTTACTTATATCTAATAATGATGATGATAGCTCACATTTATATAATCTTAAAAGTTTGCAAGACATTTTAGACATACTCTTTTTTTTTTCTTTTTAGTTAATGTATAGGGTGTGGGGGACAAGGGACTCTGTTTTAAGCTTTATGTTTTATTTACCAAATAACTTATCTACAAAACAATCCTTTTCCTTTTTTCCTATTTCAGGATTGAATGTTTTTTCCTTTTCTCTTTGATGGCCCATAATATCCCTCCACAGAGGATTGCTAAGAAAGGGAAGCACATCCTTCTGTGTGTTTATCTCTCTCTACCAGCCCTGGGAGGCCCTGAGGTGATCAGAAGCTCAGACCTTGCACTGTGGGGTTTCAAAGTTGTCCTGTTCTTTCTAAAAGTTCCTCTGGTAGGTTAGGACACATAGTGGGCACATCCCTAGGGACGTGGATAATTTTTTTTTATTAAAACTTTTTATTTGCAAAACATATTATGGGTAATTCTTCAACATTAACCCTTACAAAGCTTTCTGTTACAAGTTTTTCCTTCCTACTCCCTACCCCTCCCCTAGATGGCAGGATATCCACTACATGTTAATTATGTTAAACTACTTGACAAATTGAATATATGAATACATATTTCCACACTTATCTTTGTTGTGCAAGAAAAAATCGTATCTATAAGAAAGAAAAATCAGAGAAAGGAAACACAATGCAAGCAAACATCAATAGAGATCATGAAAATGTTACATTGTGGTCCACATTTCATATCCCTCTCTCTGGGTGTATATGGCTTTCTTCACTGAACAATTGGAAGTGGTTTGAAACATTTCATTGTTGAAGAGAGTGGATAAAATTAAAGAGTAGTTGTAGATAAGGAAAATTAAAAGTGGGGAAAGGGAAGTAGAACCACCTTCTTTGGTTGGTAGAAGTCCCATAAATGAGCTGCTCATTCCTTATTTTTGCAGGTTTCCTCTGGAGATCGAGCCAAAAGCTGAGGCTGAGGAAGCATCTCCCACAGCCAACAGGCCATTTCTTTAGTAAGCATCCATCCTTAGTAAGCCCTGGCCCTTGGGATCTGATGGGGTACGAGGAGGTGGCTGTCTGTGGCTCGTTCCTCCCTCCCCCTAAGTCCCACTATCCCTGCCAGAATCTTAAGACCACCTGTTAGCAAGGGTGCACTTGGAAGCTGAGTTTCTGGTGTCTGTGCCAATAGCCATGGGAGGCCACTCCCTTTGGGGAGCTCTCAGTTTGACAGGGAGTGGGTTCCTAGGTGGTCCTCCTAATTCTCTTTAGGAAGAAAAACTGGAAAGTTTTATCCTGAGGCCAACATTTATATCCTCTCCCTTGACAAGGTGAGTGAAAAATCTAATTTCAGATACTTCTTCATTATTTAGGCAGAGCAGGAATAATTAAAATGTTTAGGTAATCCTAGAGACAAATGTGAAGTCTTTGTTCTTGGGGTTTAAAAGCCAACTTTACCAGTACAAGATGGGGGAGTCACTGGGGCTACAAAGAAATTTGTAATGATTGGGAGGTTTAAGTGGACCGCAAGCTCAAAATGAGTCAATCCTACCATATGGCAGCCAAGGAACATCTCAGGCTACGTTAAAAGAGGTCTAATGTCCAGAATAGGGGCAGCTGGGTATCACAAGTCATAGAGTGCTGGGTGTGGAGTGAGAAAGACTCATTTTCCTGAGTTCAAATCTAATCTCAAATACTTATTAGCTGAGTGATCCTGCACAAGTCACAACCCTGTTTGCCTCAATTTACTCATCTGTAAAAATGAAGTGGAGAAATAAATGGCAAATTACTCCAGGATTTTTCAAGAAAACTCTAAATGGGGTCACAAAGAGCTGAGCATGACTGGAAAAAAAAAATGAATAAAAGACACCAGTGCTCAGAATGAGGGAAGTGTTATCCACACCTGGAGTACTGTCTCCAGTTCTGGGGACCACATTTTGGGAAGGGCGTTGATTTCTAAGCTGTAAAACTCAACCACAGGAGGCTAATGTAGGTGGCAAAGGGACTAGAGACCATTCTACATGAAGTGAAGGAACATTGAATCATAGATTGAGAGCTGGAAGGGAATTTAGGAGCCATTTCATCCAACTCTCCCATTCTTTAGATGAGGAAACTGAGGCTGAGATAAAGTGATTTGTCCAGGGTCATGCAGCTAATAAGTGCTAAAGATGAAATTTGAGCCCAGGGAATTCCAGATTTCACATACAAACTCCTGTCCATTGCACCACCAACTGAAGATGGTTAGCATAGAGAAGAGAAAATGTGGGGGCAGATATGAAAGATAATTCCATATATTTGAAGGGCCGTCTCATTGAGGAAGGATCAGACTTATTCTGTTTAGTACTAGGGGACAGGGACAGCTAGATGGCTCAGTGGGTAGAACACCAGCCCTGAAGTCAGGAGGACCTGAGTTTAAATTTGATCTCAGACACTTAAGACTTCCTCGATGTGTGACCCTGGGCAAGTCACTTAACCCCAATTGTTTCAGCCAAAATATAAATGACCAAGGGACAGAACTAGACACAAGAAGTGACAGTCACAGGGGGCCAGAGAAACTTGAATAGCTGCCCAAAAGTAGAATGTGCCTTCTTGAAGTCAGTGGTCTTCTATAGGCAGAGGTCCTCAAAGAAAATCCGAATAGAGCAGTACCTGGCAAACAATAGGCACTTAATAAATGTTTATTGATTGATAGATAATTAGTTATAGGGGATGTGACAAGCCTTGTTCAGCTTCTGTATGGGTCAGACCAGATAGTCTGAGGTCCCTTCTTAACTTGTACATGCCAGGAAAGGACCAAAAGGTAGGGAGTCCAAAATAGCTGATTTTTAAAGAATCATTTGTTTTTGGGGCAGCTAGGTGGTGCAGTGGATAGAGCACCAGCCCTGAAGTCAGGAGGACCTGAGTTCAAATCTAGTCTCAGACACTTCCTTGCTGTATGACCCTGGGCAAGTCACTTAACCCCAATTGCCTCAGCAAAAAAAAAAAAATCATTTGTTTTCTCAAAAACTCACATCTCTAACTTTTGACAAGAAAGCTTCCCTGAGTTCTTCAGGTGTTAGTGTCATTCCTTTCAAAGCTACTCATTTTGTATAGATAAGTATATACTAATCTACTTATATATTGTTTCCCCAGTAGAATGGAAGGTCCTCCAAAGCAGGTGCTGTATCACTTTTGCCTTAGTATTCCTAATATTTAACACATAGTAGGTTCTATAAATAAAAGGTTATTGACTAATTGATAGCTGGCATTCACTTAGGGCTTAAAGAACTTTTAACTCATAACAACTCTGTGGAGGTAGATAATGCAGAGATTATTATCCCCATTTTACAGATAAAGAAATAAATCCAAAGATGTCTTTGGTAAAAAGTTCCAAGGTAAATCATAAACTCTTTTATGACTTAAAGAACTTTTAATTCACACAACTCTGTGGAGGTAAGTAATGCAGAAATTATTATCCCCATTTTACAGGTAAAGAAACAAATCCAGAATCATCTTTGGTATCAAGTTCCAATCCACCCCTAAGTTAGTGAATGTTAGTAATAATTTCATCATTGCAATAATAGCAATTAGTTAAATAATGGAATTATTACATGCAATTACAATTATTTCAATAATGAAATTATTGCACATAATTAAAATTATTTCAAAAACTGAAGCTGGCTATTTGTAACTGTGGTTCTATGACTTTTTCTCTAGCAAGTCCTGTCACCTATAAAGAGATGAGCTCTCCCCAGAACCCTTCTTCTCCTATCTCTCCTAGATTCCTACAAAAGTTTGTCTTTTCCAGCCTTGTTTGTCTTTCACGTGTGCCCCTCATCCCTGCTTGCACAAGAAGTAAATAGCAAATACCCTGGGACCTCTGTCCCAGACAAAAGAAAGCCTTTAATCAATCTCATCTATTTCAGTTTTCACACAGGGGCAATAAAGAATATAATAAAATGCATGCCTTCTGGAAGAACAAGTTCCCACCATTGATCCCCCCTTAGTACCCAGATTATTCTAAAGATTAGGTCTAACCCTGTCTCTCCCCAACCCAACCCCCAGCTCAATAAATCTCAGTTTGGCTCTCTGTTACCTCCAGGATCCAATAAGAAATCCTCTGCTTAGTAAAGTTTGTTTTTTGGTTTTTTGGTTTTTTTGATCATGTCACGTAGTCCCTTTTGACCTTTTCAGTTTTCCTGCACTTTACACCCTCCCCTCCCCATCTACTTGACAATTCAGCCATACCCATCTATTTGCTAGCTTCACACACACACACACACACACACACACACACACACACACACACACAC
>JAJPUD010001497.1:0-11373 GCA_023553655.1 Myrmecobius fasciatus | reverse complement strand
CACACACACACACACACACACACACACACACACACACACACACACACATCCCCTTCTAGCCTTTGTGCTGGCTGGCCCCCCAGAATGGAATTCTCTCCCTCCTCACCTCTGTTCCTTGGCTGGCTATCTTCAAAACTCACTTCAACTAGTATTTCTTGTATATTTTTCTCAATTTCCAGTACCTTTTCCTATAAGATTCCATATGTTCTATACATGTTTTGTGTATATGTAGTTATTTTCATATTTTGTCCCCCATTAAAATGTTATCTTACCTGATAGGACCCATGTTACATAAAAACTATGCTAAGTATATAATCTATATCAAGGGAGAGAAAGAATTTGGAATTCAAAACTTTAAAAAATTTTAAATTGATTTTACTTGTAATTGGAGGAAAAATAAAATGTCATTAAAAATAAAGATTAATATTACTGATAAAAAAAAATTAAAAATGAATAGTTAAAAAAAGGATGCTAAGTCTGAGCCCACTCTCCTCTGAGACTAGGTGAATAGGGGAAAGTGTGTCCCAGGTATTAAAGCAAAAGGATTGTAACTTTTGTTATTGCTATATCTTCAAGTAAATATTATTTTAAAAAGCTAACATTTAACAAAAAGAAGATGTATTCCTTGAAGGCAGGGACCATGTTTTTGCCTCTTTTTATATTTCTGTATTTTAGCACTTGATCTGGCATATAGTTAATGCCGACTTGACTTTATGCACAAATACTATGGGCCAAGTACTAGGGACTTTCCCTCTTTCCACACATTTTTTTCTCCAACAGGCAGTTTCAGAATCTCAGTCTCACCTAATAGAATTATAATAGTAAGCAGTTATTTGCATAGTGTGATTTCATGGGGAAATAAAAAGTATCCTTCCCTATTTTCCCCACCCCATACCAACCTCAACTGTCCCCTAATGCTGGAAGTTACAAAGTCAGCCTTATATGATCAAAAAGATACAAGATGAGAACACAGTATACCAGCATTCTAGTCCCTAGTGTGTCCTTAATCAGTTATATGACTTTAGATCAATCATTTTACCTCTATTTTTCATAGCACCCTTATTTATAAATAGAAGGATTAGAATAAATAATATCTATTACATCCATTTCTAATTAGATTCCTTCTTTAGGCTCAACCTTTTTGGATCTCTGTTAAAATGCAAATATCTATGAGAACAATTATCAATCGTTTATATTTCAGAATGAATTAATCGGCCAGATTCTTCAACAAACTTTGATAGGAGGGAGGATGAAGTGAACACTATACCTTTTTCATCTGTGAAATAAAAGAATTGGATTAGTTTAGTGGTTTTCAAGGGAGGAAGCTTGATTTAAAATGGTGTATGATCAGCCAACAGAGAATAGGAAGATGGGTTGCCTCTTACCTTACTGGACAACAGGTAATTCTTGTTTCCAACAAAATCATATCATCCAATCAATAAGTAATTATTTCCCAAGTGCCTCCTATGTGCCCACACTTTGCTAAAGAGTTGAGTATTCAAAGAGAGACAAAAAACAGTGCTGACCTTAAGGAGATTATAAACTTCTTATTCTTATTATTGTAAGCTTATAATCTATTGGGGGAAAGAGTAAAATGAATAATATAGGATGAGCAGACATGGAAGGGATCACTGTTACCTGCATTACACACCTTATGATATTACTTTCCCTCTAAACCTACTCATTTTCTGACCTTTTCTATTTTCATTGAGAACACCAGCGCCTTTCTAGTCTCCCAGGTGCTCAACTCACCAAAATCCTTGATTCTTCATTCTTTTCACAGTTACCAATGATCTCTTAATTGATGATTCTGGTAGAATTTTCTCCCTTCTCATCCTTCTTAACCTTTATTGCACTTGCTATTGTCTATTACCTTTTTTTGCTTGCCTTCTCCTTTCTGGATTGATGAAAATCATGTAAAGAGTGTGATCTATAAAAGCTCTCATCCATGTACACTTCAAAAACTTGGGAACAGAATTTTCTAACTTGTTTGAAAAATCTTCCAAAGAAACTGGAGTGCGTTTTGAATCCATTTGTTTTTTGTTTGTTTTTGGCTGAGGCAATTAGGGTTAAGTGACTTGCTTAAGGTCACACAGCTAGGAAGTGTTAAGTGTCTGAGACAGATTTGAACTCAGGTCCTCCTGACTTCACTATCCGCTGTATCATCTAGCCTGCCCCTGAATCCATTTGTTAAATATAATAATGGGGCCAGTTAGGTGGTGCAATGGATAAAGCATCAGCCCTGGAGTCAAGAGGACCTGAATTCAAATCTGACCTTAGATACTTATTGGCTATGATCCCAATTGCCCTTGAATATGTGTGTTATACATATATATGTACATAAAGTTGTGTATATATCTATATATGTATGTGTGTATCTGTCTATCTATATCTACGTCTATGTACCATCTTTTATTTAACAATTGGTTGTTATCAGAGAAGATGGAAATATTATAGCTGAATTTTTAGCAGAAAACATTTGCATAATTGGTGGATGGGATTGAAAAATGAGTATCATGATTTGTCCAGGACAGTCAATAATGGGCCTCTTCCATTAGGTTCTACCTTTATCTGTAACTTACCTTTTCTAGTTATGACAATCACTGTAACTAAGTATCAAATAAATTGATCTTAGAGCTGGACCTTTGAATTACTTTATCCTAGTGTTAAAACAAAAGTGTAAAAAAAGGAAAAAAAAATGGAATGCATTCAATCATATTGCTCTCACCATAATATACTTATTAACAATAGTTTAAGTGAGGTTTTTAAAAAAGGTTTTTGTACCACTAATAAATATTATTTTCAAAAATTTATTTCATCTTTTTAAAAATTTATATTTTGGGGTTGAATTTTGTAAAATGCACCATTATCAGTACAGTAGTATATAGGTACAATTTGGTACTTATGTACAATTTATAAATATTTAAGTATGCAAACATACAGGATACATGCCTGAAAATCTTTTATTGATGGAGGTATATAATCATAAAAATTTAAAACATGGACTAGAGATCCTCTAAAAGATTTCTAAGGTCTCTTCCAGTTTTAACATCCTACAATTCAATTTAATTTACACATATTGCTGAAGAGGATAGAAAGTTTAGATTAAAGATGCTGGCTGCTCTCATGGAACTTGCAGCCTAATAGGAGAAGAAGGCAAATAGTTATTTTATGGAATAACACAAAGTAAGGGTAGTAGAGAAATCCCAAAAGGTGTAATGTGAAGTTTGAGAGGAGGAAGTGATTAATAACAGGAGGATGGAGGAAGACTTCATGGATAAGATGGCAGGATTGTGGTTTCCAATAGAAAAAGAGCCTCTAATCTGTACATATGGATCCCTGCCCACTGTATATTGACTTAGCTTTAAAATGTAATGTTATCTACGGTTTAGAGTATTTTTATTTAGTTTGTTAAATATTTCCCAATTACATTTTAATCTGATTTGGCAGTACTCTGCAGTGTTGCTAACTAGCTGCAGGTTACTTATGAGCTGAGTGTTAGACATCTTCAGATTAAAGTTGCAGAAAGAATTAGGCATTAAAGGATGGATGGGGATTTAATGGATAGAGGTTGTGAAAGAGGCATTCCAAGCAGAGGGAACAGAATGTACAAGGTAGATAGCAGAAGTTTGGACAGAGAAATAGCCCGTTTTGATCAGAACGGAGGACTGGAGGGGCAGGATATGAGATAGGAAAATTGGATGGATGGTGTCATATGTCCCTCATCATCCTGGCCATCTTCCTCTGACCTGCTTTCAAAAGTGACCTAAGATGTGGTACTTAGCTAGCAGATTTGAAAAAAGCCTTGAATGAACTAAGGCTGAGTGAAGTGAGCAGAACTAGGAGAACACTGTACATAGTAACAGCAACACTGTATGATATCCATTATGATATCTATTATCCAGTATTCATTATGATAGACTTAGCTCTTCTCAGCAATGCAGTGATCTGAAACAATTTCAATGGACTTGGGATAGAAAATCCCATCCACATCCAGAGGGAAAACTATAGACCCTTCCACCTCTAAATCTATGCTCCTATGTGCCAATCAACAAGCATTTATTTGTTCCTTCCAGATCAAATCTATGTCTCAATAAACCAATCAACAAATATTTATTAAGTACCAATACTCTGTGTCTGGCACTGTGATAAGAGCTGGAAAAAAAAGACAAAATGAAACAGTTTCTGTCCTTGAGGAATTTATATTCTATCTCATCAAATAGGAACTGAAGCTTTGAATTTTCTGGTTAAAATTATGCTGTGTTTCCCAAATAGTGGTCTTCATCATTCTCAATTCTTTCTCTTGCTTCTAACTTAGCTTTAAAAGTCTTGTTTATCATCTTTTGCAAGCTCTAACTCATAATGAATCTTAGATTTCCTAACACTAAAAAAGAATGCTGCATTTCAAGTCAGAGATCTTGAACTTGATTTGATTCTACCGCTTCTAGGATCCCTCTGTTTTCAAAGGGATTTATGGCCTCAATTTCATGGCCAATAGATGGCCTCTGAGGTTACTTGCATCTCTCACTTGACAAACCTTTGCCAATTTATTTGTTCTCAGTCACTGGATATTTCTTTTCCCTCTCATGCATGAATTCATCAATCAGCAATCTGTGCAGCCACATCAGTCTCTTTATACAACTCTTTCATTTCTGTTGGTCCCCTGAATAAGATCTTGAATCACCCACGAGGTGATGTCCTAGAGGAAATGAGTCACAATCTTGACATTTTCACTGTCAGAGAAAATAAAAGACAAGGAGAATTGGCTAGTAAAAGGGAGGATGGTTTGCAGGCTCTCCTTGGAGAGACAAATAAAGGTTGGCAGACTTGATTTTTCCTGCATCCAAAGACAACAAGTAACATTATTTTATGAGACATTTGGTTATCTTGTATTGTGGGACTCAACATGAATCTTTACAGACTAACATGAGATAGCCCCACAAAACAAGATGACCAAGTGACCCATAAAATAACACTGCCTGTTGTCTTTATTGGCTGACTTACTGAAGCTTTACACCTAAATATTATAAATATTATCCCTTTTGTGTGTCAACAGAACTAATTTATGTTGCATTGATCATGCTTGAAAATCTGTCTCATTCTTAATATGCTTATTGTTTGCTAAATATTTATAAAAGCATTTAATTAATTTAATGGAATAAATCTTCTCTCCCATCTCCTGTTCCTAAGTTAAAATAAGGCAAATCTTTTTGAAAGATGAAACATGTTTGAAAGATGTGTGGTATCATAATAATTTTCTTCAATGATCGTTTGATTATTACTGTTAAGAAAAGCACAGTATAGGGTGATGTGCTTGTCAAATGTGTCCCTATCACAAAGGAATCCCAGGTTAGTCTCCAAGTGGAATAGAATATTGGTGAATATTGGAATAGAATTGGTGAAGTCCTTTAGAAGCTCTTATATGTGGAAGGCATGGTGCTGATTTTATCAAATCTGAATTGCTACTGAGCTTCCCAAATGAGATCCATATTTACTTACAAGAACACAGAAAGAAAAAAAAAAACAAGGAGAAAGAAGAATGTTTACTTTCTTGGACAAATGTATGCAGCTAGAAAGCTGACCTCTGAGCTGAAAACACCTTTTAAAAGACCTTGTAGATGGTCAAGATTAAATTGGAGTAGGAAAATGGACTAGAATGCATTTAGGAAATGGCTTTTAACAACCCCAAGCTTCTTCCTAAAAGAAAGGTCCTTTTTTTTTTTTTTGGCTGAGGCAATTGAGGTTAAGTGACTTGCCCAGGGTCACACAGCTAGGAAGTGTTAAGTGTCTGAGACCAGATTTGAACTCAGGTCCTCCTGATTTCAGGGCTGTTGCTCTATCCGCTGCACCACCTAGCTGCCCCAGGTCCACGTTTTTAACATCAATATTCCCTTAATGATGGTATGTGATTAAAAAACCATACACCATTTAAGTCTTTAATGAATGAAAGCGATGGGCTCCCCAAAAGGCTGTAAGATTAAAAGGGAAGGGAGAGCAGGTAAATAATTTTATTTTATATTCATGCTCTTGTAAAGCTGGGAAATATAAAGGAATATCCATAGCTGATTGGGGTTGCTTCCTCTGGAGACTTTATGGTTGTGCATGAGTAATGAGGTTAAGAAGTATTATATATGCTTATATATAATAAGAATTATATATATTATATATAAGAAGGATAATAATCTATACTGCTAAAATGATTATCAGAAGCAGTGAGAACACAGATCCATCTAAGTATGTCTTTTTAACAGTGTGAGACATCACTTTTTTTTTTTACCTCCAGCTTTGTAATTCACATGAAGAACTCACCTTCTATTTCTTCTATTTAGCTAAGCAGTCTGTAATTTACTTGATTTTTGGATAAATTCATAATCTCATCAATTTGACTGTTCTTTTCAGTGTCATAGTTTGTAACCTGTGTATTCTTTTAAAAATTCAGTGCAACCATAGTTTGTTCATGTCTTTCCATAAATCCTCCCTAAGGGACCTATTTTCTACTGAAGGTTTTCTTTAGTATTTCATGTTTTATGGCCTTGCAATATTTTTTGAATTTTTCTCTCCTCTGATATTGCTAGTATATCAATATGGTGCAGGCTCTCTTCCGAGCTTCTCATCCAGATTGTTGCAATACCCTGCTGGTGGATCTGCTACCTCAAGTCTCTCTTTTTCTATTCCATTCTCTATGCATTGGCCAAAATTATCTTCCTAAAGCACAGGTTTGATCATGTCAATACCTCCACTCAGTAAATGTCAGTGACTTCATATCCTCTCCAGGATCAAATAAAAAATCTTCTGCTTAATATTCAAAGTCCTTCATAATCTGGCTACCTTTTACCTTTCCAGTAACACTGACCTTGTTCCTGGAATAAGATGCTCCATCTCTTGAATCTAAGTATTTTCTCTTTCTGTTCCCCATGCCTACAATGTTTTTCCTCCTCATCTCTGTCTTCCTTCAAGTCTCAGACATTAATCAAAGTCCACCTTCTATTGATTATTTTCTATTTATCCTGTGGGTACCTCATTTGTACACAGTTGTTTGTATGTTGTCTCCTCTGTTAGAACATGAGCTCCAATATGGAACTATGCCCAAAGACCTATCAAACTGTGCCTACTTGATCCAGCAATGTCTCTATTTGGTCTTTATCCCAAAGAGATCATAAAAAATTCTCATGGTAGCTCTTTATGTAGTACAAAGGAACTAGAAACTGAGTGGATGCCCATCAACTGGAGAATGGTTGAATTAAATTATGGTATATGGATGTTATGGGATATTATTGTTCTAGAAGAAGCAATCAGAGAGATCTGGAGAGAGTTATATGAACTGATGCTAAGTGAAGTAAGTAGAATCAAGAGAATATTGTGCAGAGCAACAAGAAGATTATGTGATGATCAGTTCTGACAGATGTGGTTCTTTTCAACAAAGAGGTGATTTAGATCAGTTCCAATAGACTTGTGATGGAGAGAGCCATCTGCATCCAGAGAGAGGATCTTTCTGGATATCTTTCTCATTTTTTTCTTTTTTGGTCTGATTTCTCTTGTACAGCATGATAAGTGTGGAAATATGTATAGAAGAATTGCACATATTTTACATATATTGGATTATTTGCTGTCTAGGGGAAGGAGTGGGGGGGGGAAGAGAGGGAGAAAAAAATTTGGAACATAAGGTTTTGTAAGAGTGCATGTTGAAAATTATCTATGCACATGTTTTGAAAATAAAAAGCTTTTAAAAAATAACATAAGCTCCTTGGGAACTAGGGCTACTTTTTATTTCTTTTGTGTCCCCAGCACTTAGCACAGTGCTTAATATGCAGAAGGGGTCTAATCTATGTTTATGGACTTTTAATGTAAGAACAGAAAACAAGTTGGAGGAAGACAGACTAGTGGGGTCTGTACCTTAAGAGTACTGCTTTAGACTTTCCTATAGCTCTCTTTGTATGGTTATTGTATTTTATAAGAAATATGCATGAGGGGGGCAGCTAGGTAATACAAAGCACCAGCCCTGAAGTCAGGAGGACCTGAGTTCAAATCTACCTTCAGACACTTAGCACTTCCTAGCTATGTGACCCTGGGCAAGTCACTTAACTCCAATTGCCTCAACAACAACAAAAAAAAAGAAAGGAAGGAAGGAAAGGAAGGAAGGAAGGAAGGAAAAAAAAAGAAAAAGAAATATACATGAGGACCTTGGCTTTTGGTTTGTTTGCTAGTATCATCCCTCAATCCCCAAAGGCCTCCCCCAAGTCCAGGATATGTCAGTAAAGATGGGAGGTGTCTTGTAGAAAGTATCTGTATCATGGACAGCCGAGTTAGCTTTGGAGTCTCTTTCTGAAGGGGTGGGTTGGAGTGGGGAGGTGGGACATCAGGCCTCCTAATAATAGGGACTTTCATAAGTGCTTCCCTATCCCCTTTGTATTTTCATTCTAAAAATATGCAGTTGAGAATTTTGTAAGAATTTGGGCTCCGTTCCTAGTCTGATGCCATCATTGGCAACCTTCATTCATCTTGGAGATTTTTGGCCCTTCATTTTTCTGGGACTCTATGACTCATCTCAAATCACACAGAAAACAGTGGCAAAGTTAGCCGAATTCTTCTCCTTTCCTCCAGCACTTCCTGTTCCTGAGAAATGCTGCTTATAAGGGGGAAGGGGGAGATGAAAATGACGATGGAGTCTCCAGGCTGAAGATCTTTATGTGGGTCTTGAAGTTGTCACAGACCCACTTGCGGTGTTCTGCCATCTGCTTACAACATGCAGTACCAGCAACCTTCCCCTTTCCTTCACTCCCCAGCCCGCACCTCTCACTCCCTTTTCTTGGGAAAAGGATGCAGAGAGGTCTGAAAAAAGCTAATTGGGGTAAATGGCATGAGACATGAAATCTGATGAATGGTCTTGCATCCTGAGTCTCCAGTCAAACTGAGACCTGTTCCAGACCTCAACTAAGGTCTCCCCCTGCATCCAGGGCCATCTCCATGGTCCTGATCTGCATCTGGGCACTGGACCAGGAGGCAGGTGACCTTGCCCAGCCCTCCCTAGCTTCAGTCCAATTCACTTGCATGTCACGGCATCACCTCCCCAGATGTCATGATCCTCTTGGAGAACAAGGGACAAACAACAACCAGTCCTGGTAACACTGAATATGCAGGACTATTAGGTCAGGGCTCCATGTAGAGCCCTGGGGTGCAGAGGCTCCAGGGAGTCGGCACTCACTGTCCATAGGCAGCTTCATTCCTATAACAAATACTTTACTCCCAGGATACAAAGTCAACATCAATCCATCACATTCATGGTGGCCCTACTTTATGAGTCTGGACCTGGATAAGACTTCAGAGGTCATCTAGACCAGTTTTGCAGACAAGGAAACTCAGGCTCCAATCAGCTATGGGTTCTACAGAAAGGAAATAAACCCTAAGGGATTTAAATGACTCTCATAAGATCATACATGTAGTAGGAATAATAGGGGTAGGATCCAAATGCAGGGCCGCCGACTCCAGAGCCAGCATTTTCCCCAGTGGAAAACTATCCAATACACACCATCTAATAGCAATAGTTAGTATTTATATGATGCTTTAAAGCTAGAAAATCATTTTATAAATGAAATCTCATTTTATCCTCATAGCAAGTTCTCTTATTATTGTCCCCATTTTATGATGGTCATTTGCCTCGAGTCACACAGAGCTGCAAAGTGTCTGAGGCTGGATTTGAATTCAGATCTTCTGGATTCCAGGTCTGGTACCCTATCCACTGAGCCACCTAGCTCATCTGGTTGCTGTCACCAAACTGCTAGCAAACATTAACAAGGAGCATATGCCCTGCTGTTTCCTAACTAGACCTAGAAACTCATTACCAGCTCTGTGCCCTCCATAGCTTTGGGTTCAAAGTTTTTATGACTTTTTGGTCATTTTAGCCAGTGTATTTCATAGAGTCATCAATTCCAAGAGTTGGAAGAAAGCTCTGAGACCATCTATTCTAGATCTTACTTGTGGCAGAAATTCTCTCTACAGTATTTTTAGCAAGTGTTGTTCAACTTGAGGGAGAGAGGAAAAGGAAATCTTTATAGAACAAAACAGTCCATTTGACTCTCAGACTACTTGAATTGCTAGTAAGTTCTCTCTCTCTTGAGACTAAATTTATTCCTTTGAAATTTCGACTCCCATGTCCTAATGTTCCTTTCTTAGAGCAAAACTTCTGGAGTCTACTTTTTTCCTCCTATAAACTTGTACAAAGGACGATTGTGCACAGAAAGTAGTATAAATGTTCCTTCTAATAATATTCTCCATAATAGCTTTATCACAGTGCCTTAAATATAGTAAGCATTTTAGAAATATTTGTTGGATTTGATTGAATGAGAGTTTAAAGCCACTTGAGAAGTACTTGGAAAGTTTGTGGCTTTATTTGGGATTTCCTTTTAAGTTTTAGGGAAGAGGAGAAGAATTAGTCTATTGCTTGAGCCCTAAGTCATTGCATTAGAGTCAATCAAGGTTTGAGATCCTTGAATAGTGACAGTTACTGTTGACCAACACTCCAGTGGAAGGATAGTGAGAAAATAAAGGAAAAGGGGAAGAAAGCAGCTGATCACTGGTAGGTTGGTAGCAAGATGCATTGTCTCATGGTTCCTAAAGTCAGAAGAAATTTCAGATAATGACACAATGGATAGGGTGATTGTCCTGGAGCCAGGAAAACTTGAGTTAAAATCTGACCTCATACTACTAGCTGTATGAATTTGGGCAAGTCACTTACCTCAGTTTCATCATCTGTAAAATAAGCAGGACAAGGAAATGACAAACCATTCCTGTATTTTTGCAAAGAAAACACCAAATAGGGTCATGAAGAGAAAAACATGATTAAAATGACCAAACAGCAAAAATTAATAACTTATATGTTCTGCAGTATATTGTAAAAATAATAGCATTTATTTACTATACTATGATAATATATTATTCAGTATATATGTTGAATATGTAATATATCCATAATATGCGTAATATATAATATGCATAATAGTAATAATAATTTATTACTATGTGCTGGGTAAATGCTTTTCAAATATTACTTTATTTGAACTTCATAACAACCCTGTGAAGTAGATGTTCCTATTATCCTCATTTTACTTATTCTCCAGCCAAGGAAGGTAAAGTTAAATGCCTTGGTCAAGCTCAGATCTTCCTGACTCCAGGGTTCTCTCTACTGAGTTACCATTTGAAATCTATTATTAAGAAACCTTTGTAGAGCACTTTGGGTGAGCCTGAGTAGAGCAGAGCTGTCAAACACTCTGTACCTGCAATACTCAAAACTTAGAAGATTAAAAGAGAGAAATATTTAACAAAAATAAATAAAAATACAATAGGACATAGGTAATGTTAATATGGGTGTTTTTTTTT
>JAJPUD010001496.1:387053-429709 GCA_023553655.1 Myrmecobius fasciatus | reverse complement strand
ATTTTCTCTTTTTCTATTTTATGCAAATAAGCATCTAGAGATATAAAATTTCCCCTTATTACCGCTTTGGCTGTATCCCACAAATTTTGGTATGTTGTCTCATTATTGTCATTCTCTAGGATGAAATTAGTAATTGTGTCTGTAATTTGCTGTTTCACCCATTCATTCTCTAGGATAAAATTATTCAGTTTCCAATTGGTTTTTGGTCTATTTTCTCCTGGCCTTATGTTGCATTTGATTTTTATTCCATCATGATCTGAAAAGAATACATTTATTATTTCTGCCTTCCTGCATTTGATTTTGAGGTTTTTGTGTCCTAACACATGATCAATTTTTGTATAAGTTCCATGGACTGCTGAGAAAAAAGTAAACTCCTTTCTGTCTCCATTTAATTTCCTCCAAAGATCTATCATACCTAACTTTTCTAACATTTTGTTTACCTCCTTAACTTCTTTCTTATTTATTTTGTGGTTTGATTTATCAAGTTCTGAGAGAGGAAGGTTGAGATCCCCCACTATTATAGTTTTGTTGTCTATTTCTTCTTGCATCTCTCTGAACTTTTCCTCTAGGAATTTCCATGCTATACCACTTAGTGCATATATGTTTAGTATTGATATTGCTTCATTATCTATGGTAACCTTTAGGAAGATATAATTTCCTTCTTTGTCTCTTATAATTAAGTCTATCTTTGCTTTTACTTGGTCTGAGATCAGGATTGCTACCCCTGCTTTTTTTTGTTCACCTGAAGCATAATAGATTCTGCTCCAGCCTTTTACCTTCAACCTGTATGTTTCTCTATGTTTTAGATGTGTTTCTTGTATGCAACATATTGTTGGATTCTGGTTTTTAATCCAGTCTGCTATCTGCTTCTGCTTTAAGGGAGAGTTCATTCCATTCACATTCACAGTTAAAATAACTAATTCTGTATTTCCTGCCATCTTATTTACCCTAGCTTATGCTTTTCTCTTTCTTATCCCCTTTCCCTCCTTCCTACTATTTTGCTTTTGATAACCACTTCCCTCAAACAATCCTTCCCCTTTAGAGCCCCACCCACCCCTTTCCCCCCCCTTTCCCTCCTGTTTCCTTACAAGTACGTCTATTATTCCCTCAGAGCCAAATCTGATGAGATGGAGATTAACCCAATTCTCATTCCCCTCCCTTTTTTCCCCTCAATCATTATAGGTTTTCTTTGCCTGTACATGTGATGTAATTTCCCTTATTTTACCTCCTTTTCCTCTTCTTCCAGTGTTATCCCTTTTCTACCTCATTTCTTTTTCAGTTTATCATATCATAATAATCATAAAATCACAATAATCATCATAATAATCATAAAATCACAGTAATCATATCATAATCATAATGCAATAATAGATTCATAAAATCAACCCTCATTCTATAAGTATCTATAACATAAATATAGTTCTCAAGAGTTTTTTTTTTTTCTTGTTACCTTTTTATGTTTCTCTTGTGTTCTGTGTTTGTAGATCAAATTTTTTGTTCAGTTCTGGTCTTTTCAGTAGAAATAGGTGAAATTCTCCTATATCATTGAATGACCATCTTCTACCCTGGAAGATAATGCTCATTCTAGCTGGGTAACTTATTCTTGGCTGTAATCCAAGTTCCTTTGCCCTTTGGAATATCTGATTCCAGGCCCTTCGATCCTTCAAAGTAGAAGCTGCTAGGGCCTGTGTGAGCCTAATTGTGGCTCCCCGATATTTAAATTGTTTCTTTCTGGCTTCTCGTAATATCTTTTCCTTGGTATGATAGTTCTGGAATTTAGCCACGATATTTCTGGGGGACTTAATTTTTGGGTTTCTTTCAGGAAATGATCGATGGATTGTTTCAAGGAGAATTTTGCCTTCTGGGTCTAAAATATCAGGGCAGTTTTCTTTTATGATTTCCTGGAAGATAGTGTCTAGGTTCTTTTTTTCATCATGGCTTCCAGGAAGCCCTATAATCCTTAGATTGTCTCTCCTAGATATATTTTCCAGGTCAGTTGTTTTTCCTAGGAGATATTCATGTTTTTCTCTATCTTTTCATTTTTTTGTTTTTGTTTGACTGATTCTTGAAGTCTTGATGAGTCATTCATTTCCAATTGTTCGATTCTAATTTTTAATGTATTATTTTCTTCAGTTACTGTTTTTAGTTCCTTTTGCAATTGACTATTTACATTTTTTTGTTCATTGCATTCTTTTTCTATTTTTTCTATTTTATTTTGCAGTGATCTCATTTCGTTTCCCCATGTTTCTTCTAACTCTCTTTTAAGATTTTTTTATGCAATCTTCAAAGAAAGCCTTGTGACATGGAGACCAGTTTATGTCTCTCTTTGGGGCTTTTTCTGGAGTTGCTTTACCTTTAGGGGCCTCAGCATTTGAGGTCTGTTCTTCCCTCTCTCCATAAAAGTTGTCTATGGTGAGAGCTCTTTTTGTTTTTTTTATTCATTTTTTTTAAAGGTGTGAGATCTGTTTAAGGCAAAAACTGGGGCAGTTCTGCTGATTGAATTATGTCAGGTGCTGGGCAGTTCTGCTGATTGAATTATTTCTGGTGCTGATCAGTCCTGCTGATTGATTGATTGATCTCCCTAGGGTGCTGTGTAATGGCAGCTAGGTCCGATGCTCATCAGGAGTTCAGTGGTTCACAATCTACCCCCCACAAAAGGCAGACCCTCCAAACCACCTGCCCACAATCAGGACAGATTGGTTCAAGAGGCCCCCAGAAGACTCCCAGGTGTGTGAAAAGCACAACACTCCCACTCCTGTTCCGACTCCTGTTCCAGCTCACTGCTCCAGCTCCCTGCTCTGGTCTCCCTGTGCTGCAGTCTGGGTTCAGCAGACCACCCCTCTGCCCAATTAAAACAGACCTGTTTTGAAGTCCTTCCAGAGTATCTTCTTCTAGAATCATGTTGTCCTCCAGATATTGTAGATTTTTTTGCTTCAAAATCAGTCTAGAGGCTTCATATGTTGTTGGTTTGAGGGAAGGTTAGAGGAGGTTACAGATACTCCTGTCTGATCTCTGCCACCATGGCTCAACACCTGGAAGGAAGTCTCAGCAAACATTTCTAAATCACTTACTATGTACACGGCCAAGTTTTGGAGATTTTAGTACAAAGAATAAACTCATCTCTACCCTCAAAAAGCTTACATTTTATTGTGATAATACAACAATTATACAGTTAAGTATACATAAATTACTTGTGAAATGATAGAGACAGTTAAATTGTATGGTGGATGGAGCTTTGAGCTGAAAGTAAGGAAGACCTGAGTTCAGATCCTACTTTTATCACTATCTGAGTTTTCTTGGACAAGACTTGTTTATGCTTCTTAGTCTCAGTTTCCCCATCTGTAAAATGATGCAATTGGACTTGATGACCTGTAGTATCTATTCTAGTTCTAAATTTGTTTTTGTATGAAAGTTTCAGTAAAAAGAGAATGAGAACAATCAGAAGAACCCTGGATTTAGAGGTGACAGATATCTTAGAGCCTCAATACCTAGTGAGATCTAGGTCTTTTTAAATTATAGTAAGCTTATTTGTAATACATATTGCTTTATGAATCAGAGCAAAAGGAAAAACCATGGGGCAGATAAAAAACAAACAAACAAACAAACAACAACAACAAAAACCGAACATATCATGTGTTGATTTACATTCAATCTCCTTAGATCTTTTCCTGGATGCAGGGAGATCTACCTCTTAAACCATGCTTTGAGAAAAGCTGGACATTCCTTTTTAATACTTACTTTTTCATTCTTTTTGAATTTTTGTTTTCCCCAGTTGCATGTAAAAACATTTTTTATTATACATGTACATTCATTCTTTTTTACATATTTCCTTATGAATCATGCTGTTAGAGGGAAATCAAAACAAAAAGGAAAAAAAAAACGAGAGAAAAAAAAACAGAAGGAAAAATAGTGAGCACAGGATGTGTTGATTTACATTCAGTCTCTGTCTTTCTCTTTCTGGATGCCAATGGTATTTTCCAACTAGAATTTATTGGGATTGCCTTAGATCACTGAACCTCTGAGAAGAACCAAATCTGTCACAGTTGATTATCAAGTCTTCTTGTTACTATGTACAGCCTGGTTACTTGGTTCTGCTTGTTTTGCTCAGAATCAGTTCATGTAAATCTTTCTAAGCCTTTCTGAAATCAGCTAGTTTGTCCTTTTTATAGAACAATAATATTCCATTACTTTCATATACCATAATTTATTGATCACTTTCCCAATTGATGGGCATCTACTCACTTTACCATTCCTTGCCACCACAAAGAGCTGATACAAACATTTTTGCACATGTGGGTACTTTTCCCTCCTTTATGATTTCTTTGGGTTACAGATCCAAGCTGGGCATTCTATAAGGGAAGAAGTGTAAGGAAAGTGTGATTATTTGCCAAGGGGGACCATTCTGATAAAGGCACACAGGGAGAGAGGGAATCGTCTATGAATGCAACAGCTAGAAGGCAGCTTCCTAATCATGACAGTTTCTAGTAGCAAGCTATATGTATGGAGATGACATTTTGACCTCGATTTTGTATTAGTTCTTAATAAAAAGAAGCTCAGTTACAATAGAGCTTAAATGAAATTGGACCTTGTAGGATTTTAAATATTTTTCTTCCTTTATTCTGTATTGTTCTTTAGGTTGATCCTATTTGTACTGTGTGCCCCCACATTATCTGCTAGCTTTAAGGAATGACATTGGCAAGCTGAAACATGCTAAAGGAAAGTAAGAAGGATTGTAAGGGATTAAAAATATGCTTTAGAAAATTTTCTTGAAGCAACTGGGGAGAATTAATTTGTGGATTTTAGTGGGGCACGGTAATGGTTTTCAAGTCTCAATATGACCTATAATACAAAGGAGACTGATGTCAGATGATTTAGGTTCAATCTTGATTCCGGTATACTATCTGTGGAAGTTTGGTTAAATCACAATCTTCCTGAGTCTCAGTTTCCTTATTTGTGAAATGGGAGATTTACATCCCAAAACTTTTCCATCTCTGGATCAATGATTCTATAATCTGAATTATTTGAAGGGCTATAATGAAACAGGAATTTACCTGGTTTGTTGTTCTGAAAGTTACAGAAACAAAGAAGAAAGAGAGTATGAATCAAGTGTGTTCTTTTTTTAAATTTTATTTTATTTGCATAACATATGTGTTATTCTTCAACACTAACCCTTACATAGCTTTCTGTTACAAATTTTTCTCCCCAACTCCCCACCCCTCCCCTAGATGGCAGGATATCGACTACATGTTAATTATGTTAAAATATTGGCAAATCAAATATATGTATACATATTTCCAAACTTATCATTGTTGTTCAAGAAAAATCTTATCTACACAAAAGATATATCAGATAAGGAAACAGAATGTAAGCAAACATCAATCAAGAATATGAAAATGTCATGTTGTGGTCCACATTTCACATCCCTCTCTCTGGGTGTATATGGTTTTCTTCACTGAACACTTGGAACTAGTTTGAAACATTTCATTGTTGAAGAGAGCCATGTCCATCAGAATTGATCGTCATATAGTATTGTTGTGCTGTGTATAATGATCTCCTGGTTCTGCTGATTTCACTCAGCATCAGTTCATGCAAGTCTCTCCAGGCCTCTCTGAAATCGTCCTGCTGGTCATTTCTTACAGAACAATAATATTCCATAATATTCATATACCATAATTTATTCAGCAATTCTCCTCCAATTGAAGGGCATCTATTCAATTTCCAGTTTCTAACTACTACAATAAGGGCTGCCACAAACATTCTTGCACATGTGGGGCCCTTTCCTTCCTTTATGATTTCTTTGGGATATAAGCCCAATAGAAATGCTGCTGGGTCAAAGGGTATGCATAGTTTGATAACTTTTTGAGCATAGCTCCAAATTGCTCTCCAGAATGGCTATATCCATTCACAGCTCCACCAACAACGCATCAGTGTCCCAGCTCTCCCACATCCCCTCCAACATTCGTCATTAACTTTTCCTGTCATTTTCAAGTATGTTCTTAAATTGAGAGGACAGACCTAGAGCAGTAAATAAAAATGAGACAAATTTAGACACATCTATAGAAGTAGATCTTGGTTTCCTTTCCTCCCATTGCCTTTTCAGTTCTCTGCAATCTGGCTTCTGCTCTTATCATTCAACAGACATCACTTTCTAAAATTGCCAGGGATCTCTTAATTGCTACTTTCATTGGCCTTTTCTCAATCCTCATTCTTCTTGATCTTTTTGGATCTTTTCCACTATTAATCATTCTCTTCTCTTTGACATTTTCTTCTCTCTAAAGTTTTCCTTTCTCGTTCTCCTCCTGTCTATAAGACCATAAGTCCTTTGTTTGATCTTCACTAAAGTTGCTCCTGTTAACCATGGGTGTCTCCCTGGGTCCTTTTCTCTTTTCCTTCTATGATATTTCATTTGGAGATTTTATCAGCTTTGGTAGAGTCAATTATTATTTTAATTATTATTATTCTCTGGATTCAATTATCTTTATGTAAGTTATTCTCAAATCTACTTATCTAGCCTTAAGCTCTTTCCTTACCTTTATTCTCACAATTCCAATGCCTTTTGGACATCTTGAATTAGTCCAGATAGAGGAGATAATGAACTTCATAAGTACAGTGTTATTTTATTCCCATGTTCAAAACTTTCAAATTATTCCCTAATTGCCTGTAGGAAACAGTATAATCTTTTCATAATGTATTGTAAAACTTTCATACTCAATCAATCAACAAACATTTGCTGTCAGGCATTATATTTAACTACCAGGATGCAAAGAAAGGCAAAACTACAACCTGCCCTCAAGGAGCTCACATCTAGTGAAATTTTAATGGAATCATGCTTCTTTTTAGCCTTATTACTATTACTTCCTTTTAGGAAGTCTACAGGCCTGCCAAACTAGTTGATTTGATTGAAAGTTGCATATTATGCTAGTATGCTTTTGAGTAGGCTGCATCCCAGGCATTCAATGTACTCTCTCTTTCAAGTGAATTAATTTTTAGATCCACCTCCCCCATCTTCAGCTTATATAGTTCAAAATTATATAGTTTCTGGAGCCAAGGGTGATATATTATAGTTATCACTGTTTATCTTTGTCTTGCTGATTTCAACCTAAAAATCTAGAATATAGAGATAGTTGGGAATCATGATTCTATCACACTCTTTTGCACTGCTTTGGGTCTTCTGAAAATTGGACCAGTGGTCTGCATCCAGTTCATAACTATAAAAGGTAAACTCATCATGCTAAACTCAGATCTATGGATTACTCCAAAGAGACTTCTTTTCAAATTGAATCATGAATGACTTCTCTTTGTAGCTATTCAGATCTACCAAAATGTATTATTGTTTAACCCATATCTAGTTCTCCATCAAAAAACAATAACATATGAGACTTTCAAATACTTTGTTAACATCTGGGTCAAGTAAATCTATAGCATTCCTCTTTTTTTGGTGATTTTCTTTTCTTTTTTTTTTTTTTTTTTTTTTTTTTTTGCCAGACAAATTGGGTTAAGTGACTTGCCCAGGATCACAGAGCTAGTAAGTGTTAAGTGTCCAACATTGGATTTGAACATAAGTCCTCCTGACTTCAGGGCCCATGCTCTATCTACTGCTCCATCTACCTGCCCTTAGCATTCTTTAGAAACACCAATCAGGCAATCTTGTTAAATAGGGAAGTCCAATTACTCTGGTGTGAACTGTTTTTGAGGGAAGCCACTTCCTCTTCTAAATACTCACTAATCTTTATATTTTTAAAGAACCAAGTAGCTTTTTAGGTTAGATGGAGAGAAAGTAAGGGTATACTCATTTTTTAAACTTCTGTTTTCTCTGTAAAGGGCACTGAGACTCAAACTCAAAAAAAAAAAAAAAAAACCAGAACAGAATTTTCCAGGAACAAAAGCCTGGTCCATAATTGGCACAACATCAGTTTTCATAGTTTGAGAATTTGAGAATTTATCTGGACATTGGCCCTTCTCTAATTCTGCAGTATTTTGTTGTTCCATTCCATTTTTCAAAGATTCCTGATAGTAGCTCAGGAGTTATATTTTCCAGATCCTCTTGGACCCATCTGCTGAAGGGAAGAGATCCTTTGATATCTCCTTATTTTTCTTTCAAATAAAGCTTTCTGTGAACATGTTTCTTCTATTTTTCTAGTTCTCCAAATTTCTGTCTTTTGGCAATGAAAACAGAGATTTAAAAGAATATCCTTGCCTTCTCTGCATCCATTCCCAGAAACCATCTAGTCCATTCTTTAATCATCTTTTCCTCCTCCCCAATACAGTTGGGAGAAATATATATATACATATATACATATGTATATATATATATTTGTATGTATGTATGTATTTTTTCTTGCTATTCTTCTTAGTTTTCTTCACTAGATTCACTTAGTTTTACTTTTAGTCCTCAAATTATACTTTTATAAAGTCATTATACTTTTTGTTTGCATCCTGCTTTACCTGCCTTTTCCTTGTTCATTAGTGAATTCTTTTTGCATTCTCATTGGCACATGTATGCTCCCTTAGGCAAATCCTTACTTTCCTGCTCATCAATCTGCTTGTTATCATGTCTTCAGTAATTCATGTTTGAACACTTGATTTGGGTCAGCAGAGAGAATACTTACAGCCACCCAATTATAGATATTAGTGTGTTGAATAAATGTTCTCCTAGCAATGGAATATAAGCTCTGAATAATATATGAATAGCACCATTTTAGAATGATTGACATAATCGATGACCCAAAGAGTAGTGTAGAGATGTGTGGCCAAAGAAGGCAGGCAACAGTGTATTTTCAGTGATGATTTGAATATGAAAAATCATTTAAACTACAGTTAGAGAAGTAAGTGCAGCCAATTACCCAGTGCAAGTGAAGAAAACTAGAAGAACATTCAAAGTACTTTACTGATAACATTCAAATATTAATTGGATTAGAGGAGGCTTCATTGCCTGAGCTCTTATATCAAGGATTTACAAAATGATATGGAAAGTAATTAGATCCATAAGAAAGACAACAAGATTGGGTACAAGAATTACTAGAAAGAAAGATGAAGACTGATGATCTTTTATGTGTAAAGTAGGGGAGAAATTAATAGTAAACCAGATAGAGCAAGTAATTATTATCTAATAATTAGATATGTAGATTGATCCTTTCCTTGGAAAGAAAGCAAAGAGGCCTGAGAAATGCCCATTCACACACTCATGGATGATTGTATTTTCTTAGAAAAAGAGAGCAAAAAAGATTTTTAATGTGAAAGCAAAAAAAAAAAAAAAAAAAAAAAGCAGAAGAGGGAGAATTGTGACCCATATCAGGAGTTTGTAGAATAGAAGAATGTAACCTGAAGGAGAAAAGAAAGAATTACTGTGAACCTGGAGTTACGAAGTAATTTTAGGTTCTCTTAAATACTAGAGTGTTAGGTAATCTATATCAAAGTTTCTTAATTTGTTTTGTGTCAGAGACTTCTTGGACATCCTGGTGAAATCTATAGGCCCAGTCTCAAAATGATAATAATAAGCTAACATTTACACAGCATTTAATATGTTCTAGGCTAAATACCTTAGAAATATTATCTCAGTTGTTACACATAACACCCTGACAGGTAGATGTTATTATTATCTCAATTTTACAGATGAGGAAACTGAAGCAAGCAGTGGTTACATGACTTATCCAGCATAAATACAGGGTTAGGGAGTATTTGACACCAGATCTGAATTGATTATCCTGCCTTCAAGTCCCATTTTTTATCCAGTGTGTTACTCTTGCTGTTCAGTCATTTCTTACTCTTTGTGATGCCATTTAGGGTCTTCTTGGCAAAGATACTGGGGTGGTTTGTCATTATCTTCTCCCACTCACTTTACAGACGAAGTAACTGAAACAAATAGGGTCAAGAGACTTGTCTAGGATTACATAACTAGTAAGTGTCTGAGGCTGAATTTGAACTTGGGTCTTTCTGACTCTGACTTTATCCATTAGTTACCTGGTGTACCACTTAGGATCTAATAAATAATAAATATTGACTGCAGTGAATAGAATACATAGGATCACAAAGGAAACCAACTATATTGAAACAGACATGTACATACACACATGTGTACACACACATACACACACCGTTCAGAGATCTCAGGTTAAGAACACCTATTGCAGCCAGAAGCAGGTACATTTCCTTCAAAGATTAGGAGTGTGACTTCCCAGAGAGTGTCAGGAGAATAGTAATCCAAGAAGGATCTGAGAAGGAAGAGTGAAGCAGTAGTGATTGAACACTCTCCTTCTTGGGGATGCTGTGATCCCACAGAAGAATCTACATCTCCTTTCCCTGGATGGTAAGCAGGAGGAGAGAATATATTCATGATGTGGCAGAAAATTTTCTAAAGCTTGTCAAAGCCAGACTAAGAAAATCTATTTTTGGTGAGTTATGAAGAATCTGACACTTCCTGTAGATTTGCCTAAGTGGTCCATCATCTTACAATGAAAATTTGGTCACCACACAGGTGAGCCCATAGGGCCAGAGAGTACATTTAAGTACCTGCCTGAAGTTAGAGAGTTCATTCAAGTGCTTTCTTCATGTCCATTTGGTTTCCAGAGCCATTAAAAGACTATTGACAAATTGGTGTCAGTCCAGGATATCTGACGTCCATGGCATAAGAGATTTGTTTAAAGGAACTGTGAATGTTTATCCTGAAGAAGAAATGTAGTGGCACTGGTGAACATGACAACATCTGTTTTTAAGTATTGGAAGGGCTCTACTAACAAGAAAGGTTTATTTTAGTATGTTTGGACCCTGAGGACAGAGCCAAGATCCATGGGGGAAGTTGAAGAGCAAAGTTTAGACTTGATATGAGGAAAACTTTCCTGATAATGAGCACTGTTGGAAAAAGTGCCTTGACTTCCTTGGGAGGTCCAGAGTTGTACTTCTTCATCAAAGGTTCTCAAGAAGGGGCTGACATCCCACTTGTTGGCTATACTATAGAGGAATTCCTTTCTGTGTATGATTTGTATGTGCTTGAGGTCCCTTCTTGCTCTGAGAATCCATTGGCTAAGAATCTCTCCTTAAAACCCAACCATCAATCACTGTTTGAGGAAAGCTTGGCTCTGATGTCTTTCAGGGGATTCTTTGAACATCAGGAACAAAGGTACCTAATTGAACCATTGGGGCTGCCAGAGCAGGAAGAGCAAGAGCATGCTCTGTACACATATGAAAGCCAGGAACAGAACCTTTCTGAGACATCCTGTGGAGTGGATATGGTAGAAGAAGATCTGCTCTTGGAGAAAACTATGAGATCAGGTAGCAATGCCATGGTAAGTATCGTTCTTTCCCCTGTATCATGCTCACCTCAGAAAAGAATCAGTCAAAACAATCCTTAAGGGCTACAGAGTCACCCTAACTCACCCAGACTTTTATAGTTACCCTGGGTCCACAACTGACCACCACAATGGCAGCCAACCCAACAGCCCATTTGATCAGACTATCACCATTGAGATTAACAGGTGTAAGAGTCAGTAATAATAACTGTCCTAACAGTATTGAAAATAATAACATTAAGAAAATTGTACAGGCTGTACATAATGATCAATTGGTTGTTGGAGGTCCTTACTCTAAATCCCAGGTCATTATTTATTATCTGTATGATCCTAGATAAGTTAATCTTTCTGGATCTCAATTTTCTTATCTGAAAAATGATGGGGTTGGACTAAAAGACTTTTGATATTCCTTTTAGCTTTAATTCTATGATATGTTTATACTTTATTTCCCCTTAGAGGTCAGGAGAATGAAGGGAGAATAAATAGAATGAAGAGGCCCTCCACAGTTAGTTTACCTAGTTATGGGGATGAACATATAATATAAAAAATTCTATACAAATACTCTATAGATTATGCATCCATCTGTGACTTAAATGGTACTATATGATTTGTGTGCAGGATATATAAATTGTGTACACTATGAATATATTAGTATTATTAATATTAATATATGATTATATACACTATAATATAATTAATACATACTGTATAAATTGTGTATGTATATATGTATATGTTCTCACATTTTTATATTAATATTTCATTTGTGCAGAACTAATAAATATGTTTTCACCTGGAAAACATTCACCTTAGTCCAAGTGATGGGGATAGACCCCTAATATTATTTCTTAACATTCTAATAGTTTGTCATTTATGGTTTAAATTCCACCCTTGTTACTTCTTGATTAGGGAATTGTTTCACATTTAATTGAACATATCTATGGGAAAGGTAACACATTTTAATTTACTACCTTGGCAAGAGTTAGTTCATTAGAGACTGCTAAATTTCACAGTTGGCTGAGAATGATTCCTTGGTGAAAAGCAACACAGGAGGAATCTTGGAAAGGGAGGAACTAGAGAGAGGTTTAGAGAGAGTCTGGGTAGGATGAACCTGGGAAAGATGGGCCTAGGAAGGATAAGTCCTGAGCAGTCATTTAGATGGGATAAGGGCATTACACACTATTTGAGAGGGACATAGTCCCAAGAGAAAAACAGAGGATGCTCTCCAAGTACTTCAAAGTTTGCCTAAGGTTAATCTTGCTTTGAGCCCTAACTATATGCAATATATTGTGCAAAGTCTCAAAAGAGATGGGAAAATAAATAATCAAATGTGTATTTTGTGAGTATGATTAAATGCTCCATATTTATTTGATATTTAGCTATCCACAGATATGCATTTGATTTCCCCTAGAATGCAATTTTTATGAAGTCAGAATCTGTTTTTATTTGGTCTTTAAATTCTTAGCACTTGGCATATAGCAGAGGCTTATTAAATTCAGTTGCAAATTTTCTTTTTTGTTTATCTTCATATCAGACATCCAAATCTGAGAAGTATATTGAAGTTTGCTCTCACTATTGTATTGCTCTCACTATTGTATTACTCTCTATGTGTTCTTGTAGCTCAAAAAAGGTTTTCTTTGTGAATTTGGATATTAAGGCATCTGGGACATATAAGTTTATTACTGAAAATATTTTGTTATCTATAATTCTTTTTCTTGTTTATTTATTCATTTTTAATTTTTGAATATTTGGTTTTGCATTGTCAGACAGTGTCATTGCAATTCCTGTCTTATTTTATTTTATGTATGTTTTTATTTTTGAAATACATTTTTTGGAAGCAATAAATTGTGGGGTTTGCTTTCTTATCCAAATCTCTTTTTTTTCTTTTTTTCCATTTTATTGAATTGTTTAAACCATTTACATGTAAAGCTATGTTAGGTTTACATTTTCTTCCATCTGTCTCTAATATTGTTTTGTTTCAAGTTATTATTTTCTCTTCTTATTTACTACTTCCTTTTTTACCTATATTTTTAAAAAGTACTTTTTCCATTGGCTCTCTTCCTGAGCTCTGATCTCTCCCTCTCATTTGTTACTACTTTCCCTTTGGGATTTTCATTATTAGTTCCTTTTTTTTCTCTTTCTTTTATCGTATTATATGATTCTCTTCCCTCCTCCATCTTTTCTCAGTCAATATTTGCCTTCCTTTTCTTCCTTTCAATAAGTCTTGTTTATTAGTATTTAAAATTTCATTTTTTGTACTCCTCTTCCAGAATGATTTCACTCTCTTCATTATTCATCCTATAATCGTCTGGTCTCTTTCTTTTCTCTATATTCCTTATGTATTCAAAGATTCCTAGATATCCATTCTAGGCTCTCCCCTGTAAGTGATTTTTGTCACTGCCAAGTAGCATTTACTCCAAGAATACTCTGTCCCTTTTTCCCTTACTCCTAAAACAATTCCAGTTACTATAGGTGAAAGGACAATGCCCCAGGGAGGTGAGATTTCACCACATTCCCTGACCACATTTTTCATTATTTGGCCTTCCACTGATCTATATCCTCCTCTAGTTATTTTTCTTTTCCTGTTTTCCTCCCAATGCCCTCCCTGTGTTGGTGCTCTCCCATTCCCTGAGGTGCTAGTTTATTCAAGGAATCCAAGTAAGTATCTCCTAGCATGAGTAGAATTTTTAGATACCAAATCTCACTAGCCACTGCCTGAATAAAGTTTCCATTTTCTTTCACAGACCATCTTTCTATTTTCTTAGGTACAATTCATCAGTGAAAGTCCCTCCCACCACTAAAGTAAAGCTCCTTTCCTTTAATTTTCTTTTCAATTCTCCCCACCCCTCTCCCCTACCTCCTCCTTATCTACTCCCCTGTAGGCATTTCTAATTTTTAATTCCATCAAAGTCCCTTATCCTCATTGCTAACCCTAGATTTGACCTTGGTGTTTTGCACACTCCTCTCTGTCTCCCTCCTCCTTTTTCATGTATCCTTCCATATTATAATGTAATTAAAAAATAATTGACTTGTCTTTAAGAAAAGTATTTCTAGGTTCTGTCCACAATGCCTCTCACCCATCTCTTGATATTTCCTCTACTAGAGTTTTGTTTTGTTATTGGTTTCTTCACTGTCCAGCTATTGCTGCTAATATCCTTGACTGATGCATTTATTCACTATTCATGAATTTCTGTTGTTTAGGTTGTTTTAGAAACAATCTTTTCAGCTCTAGTTTTCTTTCTAAAAATGTTTCAAACACATCTTTACCATTGAACAGTCACCTTTTTTTCATGAATGGTAAATTCAGAGTTGCAGAATAGATCAGTCTAAGCTAGATTCTGAGGGCTAGTGTTTTTCAGAAAACATTCCCATCTTTCCTTCTTTTTTATGGTAATCTGAGTAGTCTTGCATTATCTAGATTTTTTTCCATTGTAATTAAAGGTTTTTCTATTGATGGCTTGCAAAACTTGTTTCTGAATTGAATTATTAAGTTTGACCACTATGTGTCTTGGAGTTTGTAAACTTAGATTCCCCCCACACCCCTTTCTGGAGGCAATCTATTATTTCTTTTAATTGATATTTCATTTTCTGTGTTTGAAAGTTTTCTTGTTCTTTTCTGTACTAAGTGATTGGGTATTTTTGTTTTGTCATGTTCTGGGGGACTCTTAGGTTCCTAGGTCATCCCTACACATCCTATATTTGAGATGAATATTCTTTGCTTCCATGAGCATGTTTTCTTTAAATTTTATTCTTTTTTTTTTTCATTTATTTTAGATTGCCCTTTCCTTCTATATATTTGCAAGTCTAATCTATTGCACTCTCTGTTTCTTTGATAAAGCTTGACATTACAGATTCTAATTTTTCTGTTCTGTCCATTACTTTTGCTATATAAGCCATAAATTCTGCTCTCATAATTCTTATTTCTCTTTTGAACCATTCAAGAAACAATATATTATGTTTCCATGTTCTCCTTCAATTCCATAAGGTCTTCTACCTCATCAAAAATTGGATTGTTTTTCTTTGTTTTCCAGTATTTATTTATTGATGCCTGAGCTCACTTATTACATTTGGAGGCCAAGTTCCTTCTGTTGTTATTGATTTAACTTTTGATGTATTTTCTTAGAATCAACAATTCACATTTTTTAAACATTTTTAGATTCTTGATGTCCTAGACCATAGAGACAACTGAAATTGCTTTATCTTTGAAACATAATTTCTGTTTTGGGGAAATTTGAGAGGTCAGGAGATGAAATGTCTAGTCTTCCATCTTATTGCTCATATACTGGAAACTTGCAGATACTTATTATTTAAAAAAGACATGTTTGTTGAGTTTTATTGTCAAATTATAAACAGGTGCAGGTGTTCCTATCAGAGCATTAGGATGAAATATAGTCTATTAATAACTTCCTCTTTATATCTCTTGTTAGAAACTAAAAGACAAGAATCAAAAGAAATATATCGAGTACTATTTGGTCCTGGATAATAAAGTGGTGAGTATTCAGATAAGGCAATGTTCTGGTTAATTCCCTTATAAAGAAAATAATTTACACAGCTCCTGAGAGAACAAGAGGGAAAGTGTTGTTTGCCTTGTTGAAAGGGAGTAAGGGTTCTGTGTCACCCAGGCACCAATTGTTCTAAGGAGATAAAGGTCAACTTGAACACTAAGCTGATAACCTGGAGTCAGTGTACTTCCCTTTACATCATCTATGGGAGTAGGAAAAACAAGTGGCTGATTTTTTTTCAAATTCTCATTTTCTTTTTCCATTAATCTTATATTTCTTATTGCCAATTATATTGATAGATATGCCCTCTCATTTTCTTGTTTGATTTTCCAGTTGGCAATGTGCCCTGATACTGTAGATTCAGATTTTCTTTTACATATTTGAATTGTCTGTACCATGATGACTCATATACATTTATGATTAATATACTATATATATATTCACAAATGTAAATATACATACACATATAATATATGTATGCACCTATAACATATTCTACTATATATAGGATGTAATATATGTATATACAACACATATATAATGTGTATGTAAATACACAATGTATATGTGTATATACCTGTGTTCACACAATGTATATGTGTATATATGCATGTACATATATAGACACATACATATAAATATATACAATGGTGATATGTGGAGCTCTATGATTTCAGCAGTGTGCCCCCAATGTGGATGAGGTTTTTGCTTTAATATATAATCTTCAATAATTCCATGAGAACAAGGATGATAAATGAATTGTTAAAGAGTACACAAAGAATACTTTAAAGACAGGATCTTCATTTCAGGTCTTCCTATGTGCTAGATCAGTCCTCTACTCACTAGACCACATTACCTCTCTAATCAATTAGTTAATGATTGGAAAAAATTACCTAACCCCATTAAGGAATTAAAAATTTAAGGAAACATTAATACATGCATCTTATTTTCCATGTTTGCCTTTTTATCTTTTATATTGCTTCAGATTAAGACCCATCTACCTAAATCATAGATTTAGAACTAGAAAGGACCTCACTATTCATCTGGTTCTACCTTTCTTTCCATAGATGAGAAACCTAAGACTTGAAAAATGAAGGAACTAACCCAAAGTCACTTAGATACCATGCAGCAAAACTGAGTTTGGGACTCAGACCTACCAATTCCAAACATAATTGTCTCTGTCTCTATCTCTGTGTCTGTGTTTTTCTATCTGACTGTTTCTGTCTGTCTCAGTCTCCATCTCTATCTATTTGTCTCTCTATCTCTCTGTTTATTTGTCTCTGTCTCTCTCTCTATCTCTGTCTCTCTCATCTCTTTCTTTGTCTTTCTGCAAGATGCTCCCCCCACAAAAATTCCCATTTGTCATCTGTCTTTCTGTCTGTGTTTTCTCATTCTCTTTTACTCCCTTCTCCTTTCATCCTCACTCTCTGCCTCTCAGCTCATCCAAATCTTATATCTCATACTTGGAGAACCTAAAGCCCAGAAGATTAAGTGCTTTGCCCAGGAGTAGATAATAAAAAGCAAGGTGGAAATGTAATATTTCAGAGACAATACTTTCCTTACTGCCCCATACTGGGAGATTTTACTTAAGTTTCGTGAGTCAAGTTTAAAGATTGTGAAAGAAATTTGAACACTATCATAAGGTAAATTCAATAAATTTAACAAAGATTTATAAAATACCTAATACATGCATAATGTTAAAAGAAATCTTAAAGATGGTAGTATAGTGTGTGCTGGTGGTGGAATTACCTAGGTTTTTGTCTTTTAACACCTCCTACCTGGGTAATCCTGGTGTAGCCATCGGACCTGAATGTGATTCAGAAGGCAGACAATGATAATCTACTAAGCCTCAAGCTAGTTTCCATCTGAATGAGTGGAAGGTGGTGCCATGGAATAGGTTTACTAATCTGATTAAATTACAGATGTTGTGGTAGAAGTTTGAGCTATAAAGAGAAAAATTATACAATCCCTCATTTCACACTATTTGCAATCTCATAGGACCAGATAAAGCATAAATGGACAGATAGGTAGATAGGTAGATAGATAGATAGATAATGTTCATTTTTAATAATTTTTTATTCTTTGTGACTCTGGCACTTTCTTGGCAAAGACATTGGAGTGATCTCCCCTTTAATTCTCTAGCTCATTTTACAAATAAAGAAATTGAGCTAACACAGTTAAATCATTTGTTTAGGGTCACACAGCTAGTGTCTCAGGACAGATTTGAATTCATTATACCATCTTGTTGCTGATAGGTGGATAGATAGACAGATGATGGATGGATGGATGGATAGATGGATGGATAGATGGATAGATAGAAGTACATGTAACACAAAGTATGATGTGTTGACTTCAAAGGAAAGATTTAGATAAAATGTTCTAGGGGATAATTTGAGGAAGAATCCCCTTTCCCTCATAATATCATCATTTTTTTTTTTTTGTATTGAAATTGACACTCTTGTTCATTTTTTTTCAGTTCCGAAAGTACAACCGAAATCCAGAAGAAATAAGACAGAGGGTTTTTGACATGGTCAACTTTGTAAACATGGTATGATTTGTATTATTTAAGTCAAAATGAAAAGAATTTGTCAGGGCATTTTGAGGGTTTCTCAGAAAGGTTAGGGGTACTCATTGCTGTTCAACTAGGGAGGCAGAATGAACATGTTCATCACTAAATGAACACTGGTAGAAAGGGGATGTCTGGTACATCTCACACCTGTTGCCTCTGAAGGACAATTCCAGTTAATGTGACTGTGGTTTGGGAGTCAATCTAACAGAAATTCAGTGCTATCTTTTTCAAAGCACAATCTGCAAGATGCTGCCCCCACAGAAATTCCCAAGCCATTTGTGGTCTGACTCTTAAACCTGACTCTCCTATTGAATTACCTTAAAAATCCTCTATTGGAATATCAGTAGGTACTCTGTACTTTAATGCGCAAAATAGAAAAGGATAAGAATGAGGATAGGAATTGGGAGTCAGACACCTGGTTTGAATCTAAGGTTGGCCTTTTCTATCTTGGGTACTCACTACTTCCCCAGACCTTAGTTTCTAAAGGAAGAAGGCAGAATAAGATTTTTTTTTAAAGTTCTGAATCTCTTTTCCTAAGTCTTAAGCAGCCATGGTGGTATTATAGTGAATTCATAGTCAAAGAGATACATAGAAATAGCACTGACTCAGGAGATGGAGGATCTGGATTCAAATCCTGCCTCTGATATTTGCTGTTATCATGTTTCATGGCAAGTCACATAATTTAGTTTCCTCTAAATTAAGGATTGGAAGAGATATTCCTAAGGTCCATTTCAACTCACTCTAAAATGTCATGATTTAGGCTCATAATCTCTCTTGAATTCTCATTCCCAGCATAATCTGGCATAAGTTATTTGAATTTATTAGGCTTCAATTTCTTCAAATGAAATAACTGGATTAGATAACACCAAAAGTCTCTGCTAACTCTAAGTCTATGACCTAAACCCTAGGATCTGACCAGCACTCCTCCTTCTATTTTTGAGCCTTTGTTTTCCCATTCTGCAAAATGAGAGGATTGGGCTTAATGACCTCTGAAGATCCTTCGAAAATTAATTTCTTTGACTATTTAGGACCCATTAGGACCATATCAATCCTGTCATGAAACTGGAAATATGGGTGTGGATTTATCATCTTGTAGTTATAAAATCAGAGATTCAAAAGTGGTGGTTGTAATACCTAGTTTTGCTTTTTGACTTGCATTCATTCTATTAAGTGTAAAGCTCTCTGAACTGTCCTCATTTGCTTGATCCTTTTGACAAAAAAAGATAAGTCATCCTAGGAAAGGAACCTGACAGCACATCTCTGAGGTGTAGACCAACAAAGTGCATTACTGAGTTAGGGTACTGCCTGTACCCCACACAGACTATTTGCTGAGATTCCCATCTTGATTCTTCCCTCAGTGACCTGAAGAATCAAGACTCTTAGAGTTATAAGGATTTTCAGAACTTATGTTCTACTTTTTGTTTCTTCCTTTCCCTTTTTCTCTTTCTTCTTTCTTTCTTTCCTTCTTTCCTTCCTTCCTTCCTTCTCCTTTTTGTTTCTTCCTTCCCCTTTTCTCTTTCTTTCTTGCTTGCTTTCTTGCTTTCATTCTTTCTTTCTTTCATCCTTCCCCTTTTTCTTTCTTCCTTTCTTCTCTTTCTTCCTTTTTTTCATTCATTTATTCTTCCTTCCTTCCCCTTTTTCTTTCTTTCATTCTTTCTTTCTTCCCCTTTTCTTTCTTTCTTCCTTCCTTCCTTCTTTCCTTCCTTTCTCCCTCCTGTCTCTTTCTTTTTTTCTTTCTTTCTTCTCCTCCTTTTCCTCTCCCTTCTTTTCTTCCTTCCTACTTCCCCTTTCTTTTGTTTTCTTCTCTAAGTGATACCAACCATTAACTAACTATGCCCCTCTTCATTCTCTGTAAGCCTTGTTCATATTTTTTCATTTATTCACCATGCAAATTCTGCATAAAATTTTGGGAGTTTTTCTCTAGGTCTTTTCTTTTTTGCCCCATCAAAGTCATCAGAAGACTAAAGAGTCCTCCATTGTTACTTCATCATTTCTTACATGTCCTGTAAATAAAATAATTTCTCAGAGTATCTATCTTACAAGGATGTTTGAAAAGGTACACAATTTTATAATAGTTTTTGCAATATTTTACAAACCTGAATAGCTACTCTGTTATCAGAAGTTTAAATTTGTTAGTTCTAAAGTGTGTTTTCTTTTGACAGCTGTATAAAAAACTCAATATCCAAGTGGCTTTGGTGGGAATGGAAATATGGACACATGGAAATAAGATAAAAATAAGCCCCAATGCAAATGTGACTTTGGAAAATTTCTCAAATTGGAGAGGAGGGATTTTCCCCAGAATGAAGCGCCATGATGTCGCCCAATTAATCACGTAAGTTTCAATTGTCCAATGCATAAATCTGGCAGCCCAAGGCTGCCCCTCTAGAAAGGAAACTTGAAAAAATCTTGTCCAAAGAAGTTGTATTTAAATGTGTACAGCTAGTATTTAATGTCTGCTTCAGGTAAAGTTGAAAGGGCAGCAATAACTACTTACTCAGCTCTTTAGTATCTGGATTTTTGGGAAATATCTGGATAATTAAAAAAATTTCACTTTTTCATAATAATTATGTAATAAGTGTTGACAATTTTATATAATTCTAAAGTTTACAAAGCAGTATTGCTCTCTCTTTGTATGTGTGTATCGCATGGTGAATTATTTATACATATAAAAAGAAAAGAAAGCTATTTGTAATAATGATTTGTATGCAGTCCTCTCTATTCCTGGTGGTACAGGAAAATACCTAATTTGTTTCATGTTTTTTGAGTTCAGAATAAAAAAGAAAAGAAAAAGAAAAAAAAAATAAAGCAAATGGTCTTGCCTGGGAAAAAACAAATTAACTGGTGAGAACCCAAGTCTTCAACTTCAGTCATCTGGCACTAGGCTTTCTAAATTTTTGCAAGGAAAGAAAGCAGTTAGCTCACTGAAACCTCCTCTCTAGGTCCCTAACTTACTATACATTCAGAATACTAATTGGGGAAATAATGGTTCAGAGTCTCTCCATGGAATCTTACAAAAATTAGTCAATTAACTTTTATGTATTTTTTTGTTTGTTTCCTTTCCACTTAAAAGCAAAAAGTTGGTAATAAAGTGTTTCTTTCTTGGACTGTGAATCTGTGACTTCTGAATGTTTATTGAGGCCTGGATTTATGGATGCATTTATCAAATACATGAGTGGAGAGTAACAGGGAGTCAGGAATGGTGTGAAATGCCCTGAGTTAGAGGAAGCACCTATTTGGAAAATGGGTATAATAATATATCCATAGCACTGATTTCCCAGGTTTCTCTTAGAAACCAGTGAAAGCTATTCTGAGCTCTTAGTAAATATTAAAGAGCTAGATATGTTTCCACTATTACATAGGATTCAGAAAAGTAATTACGTAAAAGGCCTCCAATTGTGGGTGCTTTTAGCTATAGAAATACTATTGTTATTGAGGCAGCTAGATGGCACAGTGGATAGAATGCTGAAACTGGTAGAGTTGTTTAACTTTGCAAAGTAAGGAAAATAAAAATGCTTACATTACAAGGTAGCTGGGAGGTTCTAAATGAGCTCATTTACACATATACACAGAAACATGTACATGCATATGATGAAGGAGAAGGAGAAGGAGAAGGACAAAGAGAAGTAGGAGAAGGAAGAGAGAAGGAAGAAGAAAGAAAGAAGAAGGAGGAGGAGGAGGAGAGGAAGAAAAAATGATTATTTTGATGATTCTTTTTTCATTGGAGAGATAGAAATTAATGGGTGTGGAATGTTGCACATGTTATTAGGTAAAATCATATGTCCTGATTGGTTTAATTATTATTTGTTTTTAAATTAAAGATTTCCTAGAGTGGGGCAGTGGGATTACTTCCAGAAATGGCTATGATGTATAAGAATATTATTAAATGTTAAAAAGATAAAAGAAAAAGATTCAGGAGGGTTTGAAAGGAGAATTTCCAATTATCCATAGAACACTAGTTCCTTAAGAGCAGTCTCTCTCAAGTACCTGTGTATTATGAATGTAGTAAGATTCATTGAATTGAATTGTTGAAAAGAACACTGGGATCACTGATGTGTAAAAATAGGGAACATTTTCCAGGAAAGTGACTTTTTCCAAGAGGAAATCATAGAAGGAAGCAAGAAGGAAACTTCTCTTTGCCGGGCTCTGTGCTGACCACTTCTTTATTGTTTCATGAGGCTAATGATTTACTTACTGAAAATGTGACTTTTTCTCATAATTTTTTTTTTAAATTTCAGGGGGATAGACCTCAGTGGACCCATTGTGGGCTTAGCATTCATGTCGACAATGTGCTCCCCATACCACTCTGTTGGCATTGTACAGGTAAGTTGGAAAATCAACTGGGGTTTTCTGCCATTTATTATGTAATCTTCCTTAAGCCAAAGAGAGTACATGTAGAGACTATGAAGTTGTGAACATTTGTTTCTCCAGTACATAAGGATTAAAGCTACTCCACAGAGACCAGAGTATTTGAGTTGTGTTAATATCTTTCCTGATTTTTGCTTGTTTGTTTGTTTGTTTGTTTGTTTTCTTCACTGGAAATCTTATCCTATCCTTTCCAGTCCTAACAGTTTCTCTGAGGAACAGGGGAGGAAAGAATTATATCATATTTCATGTCTTTAATTAGCTTCAACAAGGTCACATTTTGTCCACATTCTTCACTTTAAGGAAGAGGATTCCTAATCCCAGCCAGTTAAGAGATTTATCCCATTTTTCATATTTATGGGTAAGTGTACAATGTCAAACCAGGGCTTTTAAACTCTTTGCAGCAGACATACTGCCTCCTACTGAATTATTCATGAAGCAATCCTAAGGAATCCATAATATAATACAGTAATAATAACTAGCACTTTGTAGTACTTTGTGGTTTGCAAGTTATTAAAGGTTTATCATAGGGTAGGCAATATACTAAGCACTAGAGGTCCCATACTGCTCTGGGAGTTTACAGGTTGTTCCCTTGGGTCCTTGACTAAGATTCCAGAAACACATTAAGAACTCAGTGACTTGATTCTTGTTCCTAGTCCCTAAAATAGCCTAGCTGAGGGACACAGAAAATTAACCTGTCTTCCTGATGTTTCCTTTGTTAATTTTTTTGTCCCTAGGACCACAGTTACGACCTCCTCAGGGTTGCAGGAACAATGGCTCATGAGATGGGCCATAATTTTGGAATGTTCCACGACACCTATGTGTGCAAGTGCCCTTCTTCAATATGTGTGATGGATCGGGCACTCAGGTGAGGGAGCATGTCCTTGTAGCACGTCCCACTTTACATTTCTCACCCATTAGGGGCTGGATATGACAGATACCAGTGACTGGTCCCATTTTTCACAATCTGATCAGAGTTTTTGATTTTTAAACCATATTCTGTGGCACACTCTCTGTCACAAGAAGTGGGGGCAGTGGAGAGTGTTTGTGATTAGTTTTTGGAGGGGAATATTAAATAATGCTGGAATTTGAAGAGGAGTACCTGAGTTCCAGTTCTAGCTCAATTGCTTACTAGGTGTATCAATCTAGGAAAATCATTTCCCTCTTTGGCCAATGTTGGTTTCCTAACTTATAGAATAAGGGGGGTCGGACTCAATGGTCTCTAATATCCCTTTCAGCTTTGAAGCTATCATCCTACAATATTGGGTTAGATTCTTACGTGACTCTCAGTAAGTCACTTTGCCTCTCTGGACCTCATTTTCCTTGTTTGTAACGTGGTGAGGGATGCACACCTATGGGCTATATAATCCTTCCTCCTCTTATTTTTTTTATCCAACCAGCCTTTACATACCCAAGGACTTCAGTTCTTGTAGTCTCAACAGTTTTGAGAAATTTCTGAGAACAGCATCCCCAAGCTGCCTGAAGAATGTCCCTTTACCTACTGATATAATATCCACCCCAATCTGTGGGAACCTGCTGGTAGAATCTGGAGAAGAATGTGATTGTGGATCCCCAGAGGTACTGAAAAAACTCCTCCTTCCATTTTCTAGACAGCATGTCTTATTAGAATTAGCTATGCAGGGCAGTGAGTAGAACGCTAGACTTGGAATCAGAAGATGTGAGTTCAAATGTGTCCTCAGAAGCTTACTTTACTGTATGACTCTGGAGCAATCCTTGAACCTCCCTTGGCCTCTTCTGTAAGGTGGAAATAATGATAATGTCTTCTTCTGAAGACTGATGTGATAATATCTTTGAAGTACTTTGCAAACCCAAAGGTGCTATACTTTGTTTTAGTTATGACTGCTTTCTGTTTATACTATGGGAAGACATCAGGAAATGTCGACCTCATTATCTGATTTGCTTATGATTCTCTTATTTTGTCTTCCCAATTGAATATTCCTTATAAGGTTTGTGCTTTATGAAATTATGAAGGAGAAAATATCTTAGCCCCTCTCCTTTTTGCAGGTTTCCATTCTGCCCTATGGTCCCCCCAGAATCCTTGGACATGTTCAGTTCTTAAAGCTCATAACAACATCAATGTCAACCTTTATGATTATTATTAGCTAAAATATTGTTATTATCAACTATAATATTGTATACCAGGAGAGAAGAGTAATTTAAATCCACATCATCTCCCTCCCATCAAGCATTCACCACTGTCACTGACATGTAAGCTTTAGAATATAATGTAACATATAACATATGCCAGCTGTTTCAGTGGAGAGAGTGCTAGATCTCACAGCCTCAGTTTCCCCATCGGTAAAAATGGACATGAAAATAAGCACATCTACTTCCTAGGGTTGTTGTGGTTATCAATGATATATTAAATGTAAAGTGCTTTGCAAGTCTTAATTCCCTATTTAAATCTTGTTATTATGGTTATTATAGAAAATAGACTAGACCTTTGGATCTATTTACTTTTGGAACTCCCAGTATACAAATTCCCTTCTCTAAACTTTCACATCATCTGGGAGGAAAGACATATTTAAAGAATCATGTAGGAGCACTGGATGGTTTAGTTACTTACTCAGTCACACAGCTGATTTCAGAGGCATGATCTGAACACAAACTTCCATGATTTCATGACCAGCCTTTATCGGTCAAACCACACAGTGCTTCCACAACTATCTCCCTCAGCCACAAGAACACATCAACAAATCTTCCCCAAGTTGGTGGGACTTTTTCTTTACAAAAGTAAGGGAAACATAGAGACATAGAAATTGATCATGTGATTTCTTTCAGATAGGGAATTTCAAGATAAGGAAAATCCTATCAGTGTAGGTCAGGGTCTTCTCTGCAGATTATAACCCAGAGAATCTTAAGGAACTAGCCTGTATGCAAATTAATCATGGCTGAAGTTAATATATCAGTTGATGATTTGCAAACAGCTTTATATAGTTTATTTTCTTTGATTCCTCACAAAAGTCTCTTTGTGTACTTTATCCCCATTTTATAGATACATATTGTACATGTTTGAACAAATATTGGTTGAAAGGAATTCAATAAGATTGAATAAAACCATAGAATTGAATAGATACACACATAGATAGAAGGGACCATAGAAATCACTCAGTTCAACTTCTTCATTTTGCAAATGAGTAAACTGAGGCCCCAGAAAATTATTGATTTCATTAATTTTCACTGATTTAATTGGCAATAAAAATTATTAGTAATAAACATGTCCTTGATGAACAAGCCAAATAATTGGCTTAATTTTGGAGGAGAGGGTGGGATAGGAAGGGAGAGTTTATATGAATAAAAATTTAAGTCCTATTAATAGAAGTAATTAAAGCAGCCTTCTATGTAATTCAGTTGATTTAAATTCAACTCAATATAAATATATTGAGGTTGTACAGAATAAAGGAGAGAACTGGTCTCTAAGCCAAGAAAACCTGGGATCAAGTCTGACACATACTGGTTGTGTGACTGTGGATAAGTCATTTAAACCTCTAAGCAGCTCTTTTAGAGCATTATCTGTAGAGAAAGTGCCAACATACAATGATGGAGGGATTTTCTTCATATGAGAGTAATCTGCATATATAGAATCAAATATCCAAATACTGTCCTATTATATGACAAAATTCATAATTAATGAAATGGATAGGATAATGATACTAGTAAAACAAGCAGACAAAAATAAATATAAATTAAATAATATAAGCATATATAATATCAATATATTGATTATATAATTATATTAATAGTTAACAAATTTTGTTATGCTAGTTATATATTTATATTAATATATAAGTACAATACAAATATAATGCATGTGTTTATTATTTTAATTATACTAACATGAGTATTATCTAATTACATAAATATAGAATTTATGATATTAGTTATATTAATATACAATATAACTAGATATAATATAAATAAATTCAATAAATATGTAATTCCTGGTCTCAATTATCTTCATACCTATCTGAGAATAAATGAGTTAATAGAATGTGTTGAAGGGACTAAAAAAAAGTTGAAACCATTGTAATGCTTTCCCTCGATGATTTTTTGCAGGAATGTACCAATGTTTGCTGTGATGCCGTAACATGTAAAATCAAGCCAAATTTTAAGTGTGCATTTGGAGAATGTTGTGAAAACTGCCAGGTAAGATGGTGAGCAATATCTTATATTCATAAGAATAAGGAAGACAATAAAGTAAGCAATGATGATAATTATAATTAATATAACAAGAATAGCAAATGTATGTTCAAAATTCTAGATTCCTTGAATCAGTCATTGAAAGCTAAAGTCCATGGCTTAAAGTGGTTTTAAAGCATCAAAACAGCACACAGAAAAAAATCAACAATTCAACAATCAAGAAGATCATTTCTCATTTGGTCCAACCTGCTTGTGCTTTGTTTGTGAGATAGAGCTGATCAGAAGTTTTCCTGATCTTCCTTTTTCAGGGTACCCCTTTCTCTGATTTCTTTACTTCTCAAATGTCTGTGGTAAAGTTTGTGACTGATGTTAAATTGTTGATTTTGTTCTGTATACAGAACAGTTACAGTCCCATATAGTGATCTAAGGGATTTCTTTTGAGATTGTCATATCTAGAGATACAGTATCTCTGACTGAGGGGTTTGCATCAGATGAGTGAATGAATGCAACTAAATAAAAATAATATTTGTAAAATGTTTACTATGTGTCAATAACTGAACTGAGTGCTGCAAATACAGAAAAGTGGAGGGAAACCAGTTCTTGCCCTCAGGGAAGTCATGATTTAGTAGTAGTGAATGACACAGATATTTTAGCTGTAGGGATTGCAGAGAGGTTTAGAAAATCAACAGGATGAATCATTGAGGAAGCTCATAAAGCTGAGGAATCCTTAGAGTGCAAGAGAGTTGTTTTGGCAGGGAACTGGAAAATATGCTAGGACCAGATTATATATGAACTAGAACAACCTGAATTTGCAATCAACTTCATTGGGAATAGGAGAAGTGAAGGGATATAGGTCTATGGACATAGATACATGGGGGGGGGGGGGAAGAGGAAGGAAGGGAGGGAAAAAGGGATGGAGGGAGGGAGAGAGGGAGAGAGAGAGAGAAAGAGAGAGAGAGAGAAAGGTCTATCTAATAAATATGTGCACCTTTAGATAGTTTTATATTTAGAGATATAGGTAGGCAGATAGTAGATAACTGTATAGATGGATGGCTAGATAGATTGGTAGGTAGATTGGCAGGCAGCTAGCAATTAGATAGAATAGATAGGATAGATTAATCAAAAGATAGTTTGATAGAAAATATGGTAGTTAGATAGGTGATAGATAGAATAGATGTATGACAAATGAGGGGTTGAACTTCATGATCTTACAGATCTTTTCTACCTCTAAAATGTGAGATTCTGAATTCTGAAGCTTTTGTCCCTCAGAGAAACAGAACAGAGGAAACTGATGGAAAGTATGCACATGTAACCATTGCCTTTGAAAAAAACAAATGGAACAAATAGATGATTTTAATCTCTAACAAAGCAAATAGACAAATTTCTTTTCCTTCTCCCTTCCTTCCTTCCTTGCTTCCTTCCTTCCTTCCTTCCTTCCTTCCTTCTTTCCTTCCTTCCTTCCTTCCTTCCTTCTTTCCTTTCTTCCTTCCTTCCTTCTTTCCTTCCTTCCTTCCTTCTTTCCTTCCTTCCTTTCTTCCTTCCTTCCTCCCTTTCTTTCTTCCTCCCTTCCTCTCTTCCTTCCTTCCTTCCTTTTCTTTCCAAAGCTTATATGCTTGTGATTTAAAATTGGAATGGACCACAGGGACACTCAAGCCCAGTACTCCTCACTTTGAACATAAGGATTGTGGGCCCAGAAAATGAAACTATCTTGTGCAAAGTCACAAAAAATCAAAAGTGACAGAAGGAGGATTTAAATCCAGATGTTCTGGTCCCAGCTGCAGTTCCCTCAACACTTCAGGGTCAGAAATAGAGACAACTTTCTCTTAATCTTTTTTTTTTTCTTTTCTTTTAGATAAAAAAGGCTGGAACATTGTGCAGACCAGCAAAAGATGAATGTGACCTACCAGAAATGTGTGATGGCAAGTCTGGGAGCTGTCCCAAAGATCGATTCCGAGTCAATGGATTTCCCTGCCAAAATGGGCAAGGTTACTGTAGGATGGGACAATGCCCAACCTTGCAGGACCAGTGTGTCAGTCTTTGGGGAAAAGGTAAGAATTGAAAGACATTTTGGTTTATAACCTTGTAAACTCTTTGAAGGCAAGGATTATTTTCATTTAGTCTTTATATACCTAGTCCTTAGTACACAATGTTTAGCACACCAATAGACAGCTAGGTGGGGCAGTGGAGAAAATATGATTGAGTCAAGAAAATCTGGGTTCAAAATCAGACATCAACTAGCTAGCTGTTTGATCTTAGGGAAGGCACCTAAAATAAAAGATGGTAATATGAGCCTTCCCTTTACCACTGGCCCTAAATTCCTCAGCCCTGAAAGGGCTTTTCTATTGGGTTGTATACATTAACCTCTTGCATATATTTTCTATTGGATTATATACATTAACATCTCAAGAATAAAAGAAAAAATAAAATTTGGTGATTAATTATATGTCTACTTCACAAAATTGTTGTTAAGGATTACCTGAGATAACATATATGTAGAGCATATTGCAAATCTTAAAGTGCTAGCTACTATTATTATAGATATTTGTTTATTTATTTTATTGAGGAGGGGAGGAACAAGTATTTATTAAGTGACTATCATGTGCTAGGCACTGTAAGGAACAGTCAGACATCACTAAAAAGATTGAATCACAATTGTGCTAAGCTCTTCTGCAAATATTATCTAATTTGATTCTGACAATTACAGGAGGTAGGCCCTATTATCATTATGCCATTTTTACAGTTAAGGAAACTGAGTCACAGAGCAGTTAAGTGATTTGCTCAGAATCACAGAACTATTAAGTGGAGGAGTTTGGATTTGAACTCATTTTTCTGACACTAGGCCCAGTTGCTATAGTGCCACCTAGCCGCCCACTGCCTTTTGGTTCATGGTAATTGACATGCTGAAGTTTACATTACCTATTTATTTTTACTACTATTTTATCTAAAGCTTTGCTTTCCTGCACAAAATTATCTGATTTGAATTCATAATCTTCTGAAAAAAGGGGTAATCAATCAGCAAGAACTTTGTACCAACTTGATACAGTGACTAGAACAGAGGATTTAGATTCAAATCTTGTGGTGAATTCACTTAACTTCCCTCAGTTTCAGTTTCTTCCACATGTAAAATGGAAATATTAGTATCATCCACTAGATAATTTTGTTGTGAGAACCAAAAGGGACAAATGTTAACCATTTTAGAAATCTTAAATTACTCTATTCATTTCAACTACAATGAATTTACAAATAAGCCAATTGTTGTTTTTATGTAGGCTACTGACAATTTGATTATAGTCTTCTTAAATGTTCCCCTGTCTATACTGATTATTCTTAGGATCATAGATTTCAAGTCAGAAAAAGTCTTTATAAATCAACTAGAGCAACCCCTTCCCTTTTATACCTAAGAAATTGAAGTTGAGATAGATAAAGTAACTAGGTCAAGATCACAGGGCACGAATTCTCTCCACATGATCTGAAGCCAGGTCCTCCTGCAGCAAACTGAGTTGTCTTTTCAATCTAATATGCACTCTGCCTCTCGTTTCTAGGAGACTATTCTTTGGACTTCTAATGGCAATGGACTTATACCATCTTTCAGTGGCTATTTCTACACAGTTAGATAAATACTGAAAACTCCAAACCGATTTTTCTAAATATTTAAACACTCAGCATTTCACTAAAAGAACATCTTGATGAATCATTTACATTCATATTTGGGCAAACCAGCTTCTGTGTCATGGCAGAGGGGCTGACTTAGTTGTCTACTGGAGTTTTCTAATGCCTCTGTCTAACCTGGTTATATATGTTATTATTTGTATTTAGTACAGCATACGCCATGTCTAGAAAGTTGGTCTCAAAGCCAGAAAAGTCAGCATTTACATCCTTTTTTTATGCATTGACTATATGTCAATTGAAGGTATCTCTCAATACTTTAAATCAATCTCTAAACCTGTAAGAAGCAGAGAATGTACTGGCTTACAATAATAGAGGGAGTTTCCACATCTGAAAGTTCCCTGTACCTATGGAATCACAAATCTGGTCCCCATGATTCTACTTAGTACAGTACCTATTAATACTCATATGCAAATATACATATGCACACACACAAACATATAGATAGATGTACACACACAATCCATATACACACACACACACACACACACACATATATATATATACAGATATAGATATAGATATAGATATAGATATACACACAACACATATGTACCAGCCCTCTAGGACCACTTTCTCTTTTTCACCCCTCATAGGTAGATGAGGGTCCCAGAAAGTAACTATTCCTCTCTACAGAGAGCAGAGTTTACAATTGTATGTGATTCCCCACCAAATTTGCTCCCTAATAGTGATCAAACACTTGATATTAATTATCAAGTCTTTTACAAAAAGACATTTACAGAGAAGATATAGTAAGAACAGAGATTTAAAAAAAATCTCTTAACCTTGGGCATATTCTCTGAACTGCACAATTCCCTGGGAAGAGAGGAAGGTCTCTTCCCACATATGCTAAAGTAGTGATTCACAGCTTCTGATTTAAGGAAGTCATTTTCTCTCTTTCCAAAATGCTCATGAAATGAAATAAAAATGAAACTCCCTCCCCCCCCACGTCGAATGTCCTCTTAGCTCTGAGTGTCAGTGCCATTGCAGAGTTCTGAGACTACTTGTTCTTGCTCTGGGGACATAACTACCACGAATAATTCAAATCCTTTGACTTTTCAAAAGGCAATCACCAATGAATAAGCATTAATACATTCCAGGAACTACACTGAGTATCAGGGATAGAAATAAAAGGGGAAAATTAATATACAAATCTCATGACCCTTACTCTCAAGGAACTCACATTCTAATGGGGGAGATGATGTGTAAACAGTGCACATTTTGGTGTGTTTTCCTCCAGAGTGGGGATAGGGAGTTAATTAATTCCCCTCAGCTGTTGTTATTCTCTGGTTATAGATACAAGGTCTTCCTCTTCTAAGAATTCCTGAAATGTGTCTAGCTTTTGCTTATATGATCCTATCCTTATATATACAGGGCAAGAAGTGTATTTAATTCTTCCGGAAAACCCCAATACATTTCATAAATAGAGGAATGAGATTTAATCTATGGTTCAGAGCATTCAAAGTATCATCTCTTTTAAAATGAGTATGGATTTGCTTTTATCTTTTTTAATTGAGTAAATTCATTAAACAAAAAAAAACTTTTTTTTTTTTTTTTTTGCAATGATGTGTTTTTATCTGCAAGGGGTAGGACACCTTGTAGTTTACATTACTTGGGACTATATGTATAATACACATGTGTGCATGTAAACAATTTTTCTCCAAACTTGTCTCCCAATCCTGCATGATGCCAGGGGCTCAAGCTGCTGAGAAGTCCTGTTTCGACATAAACAATGTTGGTTCAACTTATGGCTATTGTCGAAGGGTGGATGACATGCACATTCCTTGTAAAGCAGGGTAAGGACCTTGGCTTTTTCCATTGCAGGTTCCAAGGATAAAGGCACATTTGCATGGCTAGCCATTGTTTTAAAACTTTTATTAAAGCTTTTTATTTACAGAATATATGAGTAATTTTTCTACATTGACCTTTGCAAAATGTTCTGTTCCCATTTTTTCCCTCCTTCTCCCCACCCCCTCCCCTAGATGGCAAGTAGTCAAATCCATGTTAAAATATATGATAAATCCAATATGTGTATACATATCTATACAGTTATCTTGATGCACAAGAAAAATCAGAAGTAGAAAGAGAAAAAACAAAACAACCTAAGAAGGAAAACAAAATGCAAGCAAACATTCACAGAAAGCATTAAAATGTTATTTTGTGGTCCATACTCAGTTCCCATAGGCCTCTCTCTGGATGTAGATGACTTTCTTCATTGCTGAACAATAGGAACTGGTTTGAATCACCTCATTGATGAAGAGAACCATGTCCATCAGAATTGATCATTGTGTAGTCTTGTTCCTGTGTATAATGATTTCCTGGTTCTGCTCATTTCACTTAGCATCAGTTCATGATGGCTAGCCGTTAACTCTGATTTAGCCCTTATTTGAAAAGAGAAACTTGGAAATCAGTCATACAAATGGTATTAGGAGGAGGCAAGTAGAGAACATAGTTAGAAAGCATTACTTTCCTATGGCCCTTTTCCTCCTTGTTCATTCTGTGAATTTTTAGAGTCTCCCATTTCCAATATTTTAATAAGGGGAAGTGGGTCCTAATTCTGCCTCTTATCATATTTATCTGTGTTTCTTTAAACAAGTTACTTAACCTCTGCTGGCTACCATTTTCTCAAGCTGATTTATATTTAAAGAAACAACAAAAGTGGGGCTGGCAAAGGTGTCTTGCAAAATGTCTTCAAGCAAACTAGACTGCAAAGATCAGAAAGGAGAATATTCCAGGAATCAATTGCAACCAATGCAAAAGCAAAAAAAAAAATGGGATATGGAATAACTTATGTGAAAAAAAGCAATTAGGGAAATATGTCTGAATCAGAGTGCATGTATATATGGGAATAATATAGGAGAAAATTAGAAAGGAAGGAAGGGGATAGTTTGGAAAAACTTTCAATGCCAAACAAAGCAATTTCTATTTCATCCTAAAGAGATCCCTTTGTCAGCTGAGTAGAAAATGAATTGGAGTGGGGAAAGAGTTGAGGAAGAGAGAACATTAGAAGGCTATTATAGTAGTAAAAATAAGAGGTGAGAAGGATATGAATTTAAGATGTATTTGAATACAGAGAAGGAAATATATCTCTGAGATTTTCTGGCAAAAGAAAATTTAAGATGTAGAAATTGACTGTATAGAGGGAATGACTGAGAGGGAGAAAATGAAGATATAACAAGATTATGAACATCAATCAATCAATCAATATTTATTAGGTCATGATTCATTCTGATTTCATCCATTTACAGAGATTAGGGGATAGGGGGAAGGATGGAATTGGACTGGAACTTAGGGAAAGTGACTGACAAGAATTTTTGGCCACACCATGTATGTTCTTTAGCATGGGGGACACAGAACTCATGATCCACTGAGAGGAGAACCAGAACACATACAGCCTCCTCTCCTTGGGAAGTGGTTGAATCTAATGCATGATACCCATCCATTTCATATGAATTTATCAGTCACTTATTCTATGCAAGATGTTAAGGATATGAAGACAAAACAAAGATTACTCATCTCTCTAAAGGAGTTTGCACGTTGCTGATTAATCTTTAAACTGGTGGTATCAAACTTAAATACATTATAATTAAACTACAAAAAACAAACTAAATTAAAAAAATTAAAAGAACTAAACTATAGATAAGATCCTTGAGAGCTGCATATTTATTTAGAAAATCACAAATTAACATGACATGTTTTATTGTATTTTTATATTTTATTAAATCATTTTTAATTGCATTTTAATCTGGTTGGTCAAACTGGGATGTATCCAGGTAGCATAGGCAATGAGTTTCACACCTCAGCATTAGGTCATCATCTTCACTCTCCCTATTGCTAAAACTTTATTTTTTTCCTCCTAGGAGTTTTTTGTGTGGCAAGTTATACTGTAATGGAGGATCAGATGTTTTGCCCTGGAAGGGAAAGATCATGTCTTTTCTGACCTGCAAAACATTCTCACCAGAAGACAGCAACCAAGAGGTTTCCATGGTGGCCAATGGAACCAAATGTGGAGACAAGAGTGTATGTTAACATTGGTGATCTTGGCGCCAAGGAGTCTTTGTTTCCTAGTTATTGGGTTTATATCCACAAGCAGAATAGCTTGTTCAAGAGGGATAACATTTCTATGCATGTATGTGTATGGGCTACAAAATGTGTGAACTAAATGTTGAATCCATTGATCATACACTAAATAATGCACTTTAGTTTAATGTAATGGGTGGAGAGCCAGCCTTGGAACTGACAATCTGCCTTTCTCATTTACTATCTGTGTGACTAAATATATTAACTTCTTATTACTCCAGTCTATAAGGTTGTATCTTACAGAGGTGTCTACTTACTTGCTGGAGGGTATTTCCTCTTTTGGAGTTTTCAGTAGCATTTAACTATCAGGTCGTATATCTACTGCCTTGTTTTTCCTGTTAGCCCAGAAAGACTTCTTATAGCAAGCCTCCCTAAATTCTCCAATGTAATGAAACTCTGTGGTAAAAGGAGTCAAGGATTGGTTAGAGAGGGAGTCAGGGTTCCACTCTGACCATCCACCAATGTCTTTCTAGGTTTCAACCCTCCAATTCAAATCCCCCCCCCTTTTTTTTTTCAACTTAATCTTCACAACTGTGGAAACCAAGCAAATGCCCATCCATTTGTCATAGAATCTACCAATCTAAATCCTATTTTTTTTCTGGAAGAAAGCCAACATGGAATAATGGATAGAATTCTGGAACTGGAGTCAGAACTTAAGATTCACATTCCACCTTGCACATCCTAAAGAGTTTTATAACTTTGGGAGAGTCGCTAGAATGCTTTTGTTATCCATTTCCTCACCTAAACAACTGGGTGACCTCTAACACCATCCTTGTTATAATTTATTTTCCTTTGTGCAACTCAATGAAATGATTGCTCTTTACTGAATCCAGGTCAGGAAGACTAGGGTTAAAATATGATTTCAGAGGCTAGGAAAGTGATCTGGGCAAGTCAGTTAATCTACCTCTGTCTCAGTTTTCTCATATGTAAAATAGGGGTAACAATAGCATCTATTCTCCCTGGTTGTTATGAAAATCAACTTCCTATTTTAAATGCTTACTATCCAGCAGAGGCTATAAATATGCAAATTAGTCTGCTCTTAAGAAATTTACAATTTTTTTTTTGTAAGGGTTGTATTCAACACATTTTAAAAATAGGAGTTGAGATTCTTCCTTTTTTTTTAATAATAGCTTTTTATTTTCAAAAATGTATGCAAAGATAGTTTTCAACATTCACCCTTACAAAACCTTGGGGTCCAATTTTTTTCTACATCCTTCTCTTCTTCCCATCCCTTCTCCTAGACAGCAATTAATTCAACATATGTTAAATATGTGCAATTTTTCTATACATATTTCCACAATTATCATGCCGCACAAGAAAAATCAGGTCAAAAAAGGGGAAAAATAAGAAATAAAACAAAAAGCAAGCAAACAACAACAAAAAAGTGAAAATACTATATTCAGTCCCCATAGTCCTCTTTCTGGATGCAGATGGCTCTTTCTATCACAAATCTATTGGAGCTGACCTGGATCACTTCATTATTGAAAAGAGCCAAGTTCATCAGAATTGATCATTGAATAATCTTATTGTTGCTGTGTACAATTTTTTCTTGGTTCTACTTCACTTAACATCAGCTCATGAAAATTTCTTCAGGCCTCTCTGAAATCATCCTGCTGATAATTTCTTATAGAACAATAATAATCTATAATTTTCATATACTGTAACTTTACTCCCCAACTGATGGGCATCCACTCAGTTTCCAGTTCCTTGCCACTACAAAAAGGGCTGCTACAATTATTTTTACACATGTAGGTCTTTTTTTCCCTTTTTATGGTCTCTTTTGGACACAGATCCAGTGGAGACAATGCTGGATCAAAGGGTGAGTACAGTTTGGGCATAGTTCCAAATTGTGCTCCAGAGTGGTTGAATCAGTGAAAGTTATGATTCTTTTAGCAAATAATTTTTCTGGGGATGTTGAACCGAATTGAAGCCAGAGAAGAGTAATGTCTTTTTCCTCTTTTTTTTTTTTTTAATTTTCTCCTACCCCTCCAGGTGTGCCTCAATGGAGATTGTGTAGACATTGAGGTTGCCTACAAGTCATCAAATTGTTCTTCAAAGTGCAAAGGACATGCAGTAAGTTCAAATTATTGATTCCTAAAACTTCCTGAATCCCAAACAATTTTAAGTCATTCTAAGCCAATTCAGCAAACCTTTATTTAATACTTACGTACAGCATGCAAAACATTGTGTAAACATAGGGGAAAGTACATGCTCCTGGGACAGCTAGATGGTACAGTGGATAGAGTACTAGCCCTGGAATGAGGAGAACCTGAGTTCAAGTCCAACCTCAGACACTTTACTTACTAACTGTGTAATTCTTGGCAAATCATTTAAACCTAATTGTTTTGTAAAAAAAAATAATGCTTCTTGCCCTCAGCTGGTTTATATTTTACAAAAAGGTGGAATAGTGGTGGTATAAGATAAGGAATGCATATAACTAAGACAATATCTCATGATAAAAAAATTAGAGAGGGAAAAACATAATTTTAGGTAGGTTCCAGGAAGATCATTGATCATGGAAGAAACAGGGAAAGCTTCCTAAAGGAGGTTTAAAGTTTGGCTTTAATAGTTAGGTAGAAATTCCGGAGGTGAAAAAAAGGATGTTTCAGCAAAACACTCAGAGTTAAGAAAGCTTACAATTAGGAGAATTTGGGAGGTATGCAGAGAGAAGGAGTGATCTAATTTAGTTGAATGATAAAAGGTATTTTTTATTACATTTAGAAAAGGAAGGATCATGGGACAATGACAATTGATTATGAAAAACAGGATGGGCTTCTCAATTTTCATTTCTCTTATTTGTCAAACAAAATAAGTTGCTTTTGAATTAGAAAGGAGAGAATAAAAAAAAATCTCTATTGGGAAAGCAATATAGAAAGAATACTGATTCTGGAGAGGACATGAGTTCAAATTCTATCTATAATGATGACTACTTTATGACTTTGGACTAATTATTCATCTTCTCTGGGCTTCAGTTTCCTTATCTGTAAAATGAGAGTTGTTCTGGATGAATGAGGACTCTTCAAGACCTTATCTTGGGATCCTGGGAGTTGAAAAAAAAAGATATATAAAGGAATGATGAGATGATACATAGCTTGCTCTTGATTCAGTTCATATCACCTAAAATGAATTATAACCTTAGATTATCAAAATAATAATAGCAGTAATTATCATTTCTGTGGAACTTCAGGGTTTACATAGCACTTTAAAGAGTTTCCCATTCCATCCTCACAACAAACTTTGGAGGTGGGCTTTATGATTATATCCATTTACTGATGAGAAAACAACTGGAGACTGGTGTTCCCAGGGTGAAAGAGCCAGTATGTATGTGAGGCAGGATTTGAACTGGAGCCTTCTAACCTGCTAACAATTTTACCATACTAGCACTTTAGAAGATGGGATTTAATAAAGGTACATGTAAATTTTCATAGCCATTTAAAACTAATGAATGTCTAATTAAAGGAAAGCACTATGCACTCTTCCTTTTGTAGGTATTCTAATGAATTTCCAGGTCACTATAAATCCATGGTCTGTTATATGAAGCAAGGAAGAATGCAATCTAAGGCTGTATTTAGGGGCTTATAGAGAGGAGGAATGAGGGGAAATCAGAAGTAGGAAAACAAACACATTTAGAGAGAGGAGCAATGAACTTAGTCCTTTGACACTTGTTGGGTTACTAGAATGATCCTGGCTGTTCATGCTCCTGTTCTTTTTATTTTATTTTATTTTATATTTTCCCTAGCTCTATTCAAAACATTTTTTAAAAATTTGTTTTGAATATTTTTTGAGTTCTAGGTTCTTTCCCTTATCCCCATCCACAATTAAGAAACCCCATGTGGAATTATGGAAATATTTCCATAAAAGTCAAGTTGTGAAAGAAAACATAGATCTTCCACCCTGATAAAAATATAAATCCTCACAAAAAATTAAGTTGAAAAGAGAGAGACCAAAAGAAAAAGAAAATGCTTTGATCTGTATTTAGACATAATTAGTTCCTTCTCTGGGTATAAATAGGATTTTTTTCCTCTTGAGTTCTTCAGAATAGTCATGGGTGATTGTACTACTGAGAACAGCAAAGTCATTCCTAGCTGGTCATCCTAGAACATTATTATTACTTTGTATACAGTACATTTCTCTTTGCTTGAGGTTATGAAAGACTTTCAAGGTTTGTTTTTTTTTAATTTTATTTCTGAAAGCATCCTGCTCATCATTTCCCATAGAAAAATAATATTTCATTACAAACACATATCACAGTTTATTGAGCCATTTCCCAATTGTTAGACATCCTCTCAATTTCCAATTTATTTTTGTTCTGAGAAGAGATATGACCTTATCCTTCAGAGAGGCAGCATGGCATAGTAGAAAAAGCACTGGATTTTGGAGTCAAAGATTCTGGGTTCAGATCTCTGTTTTGTCACTTGTACAACCTAAGACAATTAATTTCCCCCACCTGTAAAATAAAGGGATTGAACTAAATGATCTCTCAAGGATCTTCCTTGTTTAAATCCATGATCCTATAATCTAATTCTTGGTTGATAATAATCTCTCAGAAGCCAGAGGTAATATAGGTGACCTATTGACTGCCAAGGAGGATAATGGAGCACCTAACAGGACAGCAACTGTCATTGATCTTTTTGTTATAACCTCTAATAAGTGACAGAAACTATGGAGGATATTAGTAAATATCTCTGCTCTTCTAGGTCTGTGACCACGAACTTCAGTGTCAGTGTGAAGAAGGATGGCTACCTCCCAACTGTGACAATTCCATCATTGTTTTCCGTGGGTATTAACTTTATTATTGTAGCCATTAATTTGTGACTATTCCTATCCATTCTGATTCTTCTTTGGAATAGTACATGCTTGGGTGGGTATTCATGCGTCTCTTCAAGACATACATATTAATTAAGTAAGAATTTCATTGGTTGGCATTTGTAATAAGTCAGCTTCACAAATAATAATGACATTTCCCCCATTTTTATAGTACTTTTAGGTTTGCAATGAGTTTTACTCATTGCTGCTCTGAACCTCGAGTTTCTAAACATTTCAGGCAGAATGGAGTCAGCTCAATACCAAGCGAAAGGCAACAAATTTATGGTGTCACTTCTGAAACCATTATAAATGTGGCAGAGAACAAAACCAGAAATGAAATAATTTTAAAAAATTGTTAAGGTGTCTGTAAGATGAGAGTAAAAAAAGGGGGGTAGCCCGCTCCACCTGAGTGTCTATAATTTATATATCATATTGAATTCACAGAAAGGCACAGGGAAACAGTTGTTGACTGACCAATAGAGAAGCAGTTTCCAGAAAAAAAAATATGGGTTGCTTGAGATTTATACTGGGAGAAAATTCCTCCCATATCTTGCATTAATCTTTAATATGACAAGGTTTCTAGTTAGCATGACCTGAAATAATCATTTAACAAAGTTCAATTAAATTATAAAATTAGATAGCAAGATTCGTAGTTAAATAACTGAGTCAGAAGAGACATCTTTTCCACTATCCATCTCAAAAGCTCTATAGAATTCTTTAAAGAAGTGTTAGGGACCAGACTAATGCAACTCATAATCTGGGAGAACAAATTGGGTAAGCAGCAAGGGCTATAAATCAGGGATTAGGCTAGTACAAGGGAATGAGTATGCTAGGCAATACAAAGAGATTTCTCAAACATTTAAAGAACACACATAAGCCATAAGTATCACAAGACAAGTTCACAATTTTATGCTTCATTCAATGTCATAAAAGTTGACAAAATTTAACCTGATTATCTTAATTAACCATAATTTGACATATATCCTAAAGAATCTATTTAAACTATTTCTATGGATAAACTAATTGTAGTTGCTGATTAAGCCATATTAAATCAACTTATTTCATATCTTAGCTATCCTGTGTAACTGCATGATGGACACTTCCATGAATTTAATTTTTTTTTTTACTTAACATTTTGAGTTCTGTTGCTCCAATCCTTCTCTTACCCATTGAGAAGATAGTTCTCTCTTTGGAGGTAAATAACATTTTTAATCATAAGTCCTTTGGCATTCTACTAGATCATTATCTTGATCAAAGTAGCTAAATCTTTCACAGATGATCAATATACAATATTGCTGTCACTGTCTACAGTGTTCCCCCAGTATTTCACACTTCAATTTGCATCATTTCATATAAATCTTCTCATGCTTTTTTTCCAAAGTAATCCTGCTCAACATTCCTTATAGGACAATAGCATCCCATCACGATCATATACCATGACTTGTTCAGCCATTCTTTTATTGATAAGCACTCCACAATTTCCAATTCTTTGTCACTATAAGAAGAGTTGCTCTATATAGTTTTGTACATATAGCTCCTTTTCCTTTTTCTTTGATTTTTTTTTTTTTTTTTGGATACAGATCTAGCAGTGATATTGTTAGGTCAAATGACATGCACAGTTTGAAAGTCCTTTGGGTATAGTTCTAATTGTTTTTCAGAATTTTTGGATCACTTCACAACTCCATCAACAATGCTTTATTGTTTTAATTCTTTTACAATCTCTCCAGCATTTGCCACTTTCCTGTTCTGTCATATTACTAAATTTGATAGGTGTTATAAAGTTATGTTAATCAATAGTGACTTTGAGTATATTTTTATATAACTTTTGGTAGCTTTTAATTCTACGTCTGAAAGATTTTATATTCGTTGACCATAAATTGAGGAATGGCTCTTATTATTTTTGAAATAAATTTAATTCATTTCCTATATACCTGATAAATGAGGCCTTTATTAGAAAAACTTGTTGTAAGTCTCCTCTATCATCTTTCTGATAATGCCCCCTCCCTTCCCATCCCAATGCTTTCCTTTCCTTCAAATTTTGGCTGCATTGATTTTCTTTGTGCAAAATTTTTCTTAATTTCATAAAATGGATAGTATTCATTTTCCTTCCAATGAACTTCTCTTTCTCTTGCTTGGCCATAGGTAAAATTTTTCAGTGCTTCCCTGATTTTCCTGTGATAATACTCTTTTTATCTAAATCTTATGCCCATTTTGACTTTATCTTGGTAGACCTTGTGAGATATTTATCTATACCTGTTTTCTACCAAAATGTTTTCAATTTTCCCTAGGAAGTTTGGTTAAACAGTGAGTTCTTGCTCTTAAGATTTAGATATTTGACTTATCAAACACTAATTTGCTATGGTATATTGTACACCTAATCTAATTCCACTGATGAACCACTCTATTTCTTAGCCAATGCTAAATTGGGTTTAGCCTAGGACCTACTGGTGGCTAATCAGAATCAGATTGGTTTTGGTTTATGGCCTGGTCCTTAAGAAAGAAATCTAGCCAATAAACCACACCCACACACCCACACCCATACCCACCCACACATTTTTATATATAAGTATGCATATATTTATATTTATACAGCAGGTAGACTGTGGACAGGGAAACTGGGTCTTTGCCAAGCAAAATGCTCCACCAAAAATAACATCCCTTTTTCATTGATCTATAACCTTCTAAGGTCACAGTTCTGGGTTTGGAGGACTTCATGAAAGTTCTCCCTTCATTAAACCCTTCACTGAAGTGGTTAGCTTTCTTTCTTAAATACCATCAAGCAGAATCCTGTTCATCTTTCAAGGTCTCTTGCACTTGACAACCACTAAAAAAGGAGCAGTAAATTCTTAAACAAATGAACTCTTGAAACAAAAGTGAATACTCTTTTAAATTGCAAACTCCTTCTCATGCAGGATTAGACTGATGAATATTTAGCAACTAGATCTCAAAAATATATATGCAAAAATAATATATCAAGCAAGATGCTGAGCAAGGTTATTAACATTTTCCCATTTCTTTCTTGTCTACATAATAAAAAAGAAAAAGAAAGAAAGGAAGGAAGGAAAGGAGAGAGAAAGAAAGAAAGAAAGAAAGAAAGAAAGAAAGAAAGAAAGAAAGAAAGAAAGAAAGAAAGGAAGGAAGGAAGGAAGGAAGAAAGAAAGGAAGGAAGGAAGGAAGGAAGAAAGAAAGAAAGAAAGAAAGAAAGAAAGAAAGAAAGAAAGAAAG
>JAJPUD010001496.1:371102-387043 GCA_023553655.1 Myrmecobius fasciatus | reverse complement strand
AAGAAAGAAAGAAAGAAAGAAAGAAAGAAAGAAAGAAAGAAAGAAAGAAAGAAAGAAAGAAAGGAAGGAAGGAAGGAAGAAAGAAAAAGAAAGAAAAGAAAAGGAAGGAAGAAAGAAAAAGAAAGAAAAGAAAAGGAAGGAAGGAAGGAAGGAAGGAAGGAAGGAAGGAAGGAAGGAAGGAAGGAAGGAAGGAAGGAACCTTGGCTTATTTTGTTGACCACCTTCTGAAGTGTAAGCACTAACAATGAAATTTTAACAATCCTGATAAACTAGATTGAGCTGGCTCTATCAAACTTTTGTATGCGTCATGATAAAATATAAAAACACATCCTATTTGATAACCAGTTATTGAATCTTCATGATAATGGAATCATTAGGAATTTGAAGTTCCACAGTTAAATTATCCCATTTCTTAGTCCACAATTGGGTGATTCCAGCTACTTTTTTTTAAAGTCTACATTGGGAACATTAAACTTACAAATCCTTAACTATCTCCCTGATTATTCAGGGAAAAAGCATCTCTTCAATCCAAGCAACAAGTATTTAATAAGCTAGGCCTGGGGTCAAAAAGATGAGTCTTTCTGAGTTCATATGTGGTCTCAGACATTTCCTAGTTGTGTGAATATGGGCAACTTACTTTAAGCCACTTTCCTCATCTGTGAAATGAGCTAAGCAAATCACTCCAGCATCTTTGTGAAGAAAACCCTCAGTGAGATCATGAAGAGTTGTTCATGACTGGAAAATGACTGAATAAAAAGTGCTATGTGCTTCACATAGCATTGTAGGTACTTAACAAGTGTTGATTGTTAGCTTAATTTTAATTTTCAGGTACAGGGTCCTTAATGAACAAGTGCATTTTAGATATTCTTTCCTGTTACAGTAGAAAAAAATGAAGCAAAACTAAAATAATAATAATAATAACACATACACACATACATACATTTGTATATATATGTACACACAAGCATCTTGCATTTTGTATATGCCTGGGACATCAGTGTTGAAAAATACTACAAGATGTCTTATTACTCTTTTTTCTGATATCCTGATCTCTCTCCTCCAATTTGCCCAAGCTTCTCTTTTGTCCTTTGGATTCCTGCAAAATAATAAGCTCCTTTTGAGCTTCCAAGTGATGAATGGGTGATGGGAGCTCTGTCATTCATGAGTTGGCTTATTCTCTCATTCTCAAATGCTTATGCTCTTATGCCATATGGATATCCATGCCATATGAACAAACAATTCCCCAGCAGAAGTTCAGAGCTCTGCCCTCCTGCCAGATACAATCTCCCTTTTGCCACTCCTAATTTCCAAATCCAACACTGATTGCCTTTTTCAGACTGTCACTTAGAAGTTTGAAGTTGATGGTCTTTCATACTGTTTTCTGTTATTCTGAGTTACCCTGTGGTTGACGTAGAAGTAAGGACCTTTCATTGATCCTGTCTCCTTCCATAGGTGCTTCTGGATGGCACTGATTCCCCCTGGGGTAATTTTGTTCAGGTTATCTTCTAGGTTGGCAGTAGGTAACCCAATCATGAGATCCAAGAATCATAGGTTTCAAGCCCAAAGAGATTCAATGCAAAGGTCTTCTATTTCAACACTCATACTTTATAGATGAAGAAACAAAAGCACAAGGGGTTCATAAAATCATAAGATCATAAATTTCAAGGTGGACAGGACTTCAGAAACCATCCAATTTAAATCCTAATTTTATAGAGAAGGAAATTGATCTTCTGGGAAGTTAAGTGATTTGGCAAAGATTTCATATATAGTAATCATGTCCTTGCCCTTCTAATAATGTTGTAATGAAGGGAAAATAGCATGTTACAATGAAAAGAGTACCATCCCTGGAGTCACAAGACTGGATTTCAAATCCTCCCCCTGATAAATATTACCTGTGTAAACTGAACTGATTACTTTACTGTCCTTAGTTCTGTTTCCACTTCTGTGAAATGAAGAAATTGGTCTAGAACAAGGACTTGTATTCTTGTTTGTGTGTGTGTGTGTGTGTGCACAAGTGCACATCAAGGATACCCTCTCTTTTGAAGTCTGATGAAGCCTGATGAGCCTAGCCCCCAGGTCTTCTTGTAGCCACGTCACTCCTTGCCTCCCTAGCCAGCCCATGCTCTTCTCTAGAGATTCAACCCAACATTCTGTAAGCTTTTACTCTGAACAAAGCTCTCTGCTTGGCATTCAGGGCATAAAGACACAAATCTGCTGATAAGAGGTGGGAAGGATGGAAGAAAACATGCATCTATTAAGCTCTTACTATATGCCAGGCCAGGCACTGCACTGGTTCCTCTGAATTCTAGGGTATAAGAATCTCATATTTTAGTTTGGTACCTCAGGTGTTTCTCATGTCAAGACCTAAGAGTCTATAATCTTTTTTTTTCAGGTCGGGAGGTGGGGAGAATTCCTTAATTAGACTATTTTGTTGGGCCTGCTGCCCAATCCCTCCATCTGGCTCCCCCAATTTAGGATATGTGACAATTAGCCAGTTCTGCTTGGTTTAAATTTATCATTCCTGTTCTATATCTCCAGGACCAAGATGACTTTGTGTTCTGTCATGGATGAGGGCTTTTAACCCATTTTTAAAAACTCCTTTCAATTTGTAATTTGATCTAATTCAATAAACTTTTTTTTAGCCCCCTTCCTTCACCTCCCTCCATGACTAAGGGCAAGTCCCAGTATTAGGTACCAGAGATAGAAAAACATTAGGCCACGCAGGGAACTGTATACTATTAGGGAGCTAACATTCTAAATATATACTTTTATAGTACTCTTAAGATTTGCAAAATACTTTCAGGAGGGTCAATAATTTTGTTATGGACTGAACACTGTGTTAACTACTGGGGATATAAAGATATACAAAAATAGGAGAGTAGAAACTTCTATTTGTGTCTTTGTATTTCTAGATATGTGCCAAACATAGAATAAGTCATCAATGAAAACTCTTTCAAGATTAATGTGTATAATTTATTTCTTTTTTAAAATTTTAATAATTGATTTTTATTTTCAAAATACATGCAGACAGTTTTCAACATTCATCCTTGCAAAACTTGTGTTCCAAATTTTTCTCCCTCACATCCCTTCACTCTCTCTCTTAGACAGCAAGTAATCCAACATGGTTAAACATGTGCAATTCTTCTAAACATATTTTCACATTTATCAAGCTGCACAAGAAAAATCAGATCAAAAAGGAAAAACTAAGAAAGAAAAAAAACAGGCAAACAACAACAAAAAAGGTGAAAATACTTTGTTGTGATTGACATTCAGTCCCCATAGTCCTCTTGCTGGATACAGATGGCTCTCTCAATCACAAATGTATTGGAATTAGCCTGAATCATCTCATTGTTGAAATGAGCCAAGTCCTTCAGAATTGATCACCACATAATCTTGTTGCTGTGTATGTTCTGATTCTACACACTTCACTTAGCATCACTTCATGGAAGTCTCTCCAGGCCTCCCTAATATCATCCTACTGATCATTTCTTATGGAACAATAATATTCCATAGCATTCATACACCATAACTTATTCAGCCATTTTCCAAGTGATGGGCACCCTCTCAGTTTCCAGTTCTTGCCACTACAAAAAGGGTTGCCACACACATTTTGGTACATATGGGTCCTTTTCCCTCCTTTTTGATCTCTTTGGGTGTATAATTGATTTCTATGTTTCCTTCTCCTTTTCTTTCAGTTCTTCCTCTTCCTCCTCCTTTTCTTCTTTCTTCTTCTTCTTACTTCTTCTAATTCTAATTCTTCTCTTTTTCCTCCTTTGCCATTCTTTAGAAAATTATAATTTATCAATTCTATATTGCCAAGGTGAAAACTACTTTCCTTACTGCAAAACTGTTGATCCCTCTGTAACATAGTCTTGGAGGGTCACCTTGCGAACACTGAGAGGTGAAGGACTATAAGATAGCATATCTCAAAAGACCTGAATACAGTTATTTCTATTTTCATAGTCAAGATGATAACTTCTATGCATCTTGTCATCAGTGTACACATAATTCTCTTCATTTTACAAATTAAAAAAGAACCCAAAAAAGAAGGGGACATATCTAAGATCTTACATAGACAGAATCATTTGAAATGACATTAAGACTCCAGATCTAATGGTCTTTCTAGGAAATCAGACTCCTTTTCTAAAGAGTGACATCTGAAACTGTTTACAAAAAAAAATTATTATTGATTAATACTGAATAGACTATGATGGTGAAAGAAACAAAGAGACTGTCCTTTCAGAAACAGAGAACAGCCACAGACAGCCTCACTTTCTTGTGTAACCAAAGGCAGTATGGAAGAGTAAAAACAAATTTCTATTTTAAATCCATTCTAGATATTTGACCTTGAATAGGATACTTCACCACCCTTAATATCACTTTACCCATTTGCAAAATGAAATAGCACTAAATGTTTTTCAGAGTGCCTTCCACTTCTAAGTTTACATCTGCATGTTCCTCAAAGGATAGCCTCACTAAAAAGGAGATACTAGGGTATGACCAGGAGTGGAGCTTTGGAGAAAAGCTGGGATTTATGTGCTCCATTCCACCTGTGCCTTGTCTTTGATGCCATGTTTGTTCTCAATGCAGATTTCTCCATCATGTTCTAAGTACCTTGTATTTATGCACTTATTTCTCGGTGTTGTCAATTTCTCATTGTGTCCTGAAAAGTGTAGATTTCTCCACTGTAGTCTGAAAGTCAAAGCTTTTTCTATTATTTCGTCAAAACTGTAGATTTTTTTCCCATTGTGTCATGATTATAGAAATCTTCATTATTTTCTGTAGATTGTATAGTCTCATTGTTTTCTTAATGTTATAGATTTATTCATTTTGTCCTCCACATTATAGACGTCTCCATCATGTTATCAGTGTCTGAAGTCTCTGCTTTATATTCTTAACATTACAGATATTTCCATTGCAACGGGCATACTGGTTGCACTCTCCATCACAGTTATCATTGCTGCAGTTATAGTTCGACATCAGAGCACAGCTAAGAGGAAAAAAGTTCAGAGGTAAGTTTGCTTTCCCTGTACCAGAGATACTCCTTCCAGTTTTGCAATTTTCCCAAAGGTTATCTAAATGGAGAGAGAACCCATAGCTCTCACAGAAAATTAATATTATATATTTTATTTTTAATAATAAGCAAATGTACTCAAAAATACTTTGAGTATTGGAGGAGGAAGAAAATATCACAAAATCAAGCCATGGTAGTAAAATAACTTCCAAAAGACTTATACTGTATAAAGTATTATTCTATATAAAGAGGAAAATAATCTTACTGAAAGAGCTGACAATGTAGGTACAGCATTTTATGATTTATCAGATTTTCCACAGTTATTACCTTACTTGATTCTCAGAGCAGTTTTTCAAGGGAGTAGTCCATGTACCAATTTTATAGAGAAGGAAATTAAGGCACAGAAAAACTAAGTGATATAAAAATTTAGATTATAACTTCCTAAGGAAAAGAGAATTATGATAATAATAAAATATTTTATACTTTCATGTATTTTTCCTTATGTTCCCCCAACAGGTTTGAGAGATAGACAGGATCAATATTATTATCATCATTTTCCAGAGGCGAAAAATAAAGGAAAGAGATAATAAATGATTTCCCAGTATCACAATCAAGAAATTGAGTTCAGTTCTCTGTGACAAATTCCAAATATTCTTAGATACTTTCTACTTAGACTGCTTGTTGGCATTCTTAGCATTTCCTTCAGTTAGTTATACCTGGACACCAGAATGACAGAACACAGGAGAGTTTTCCAAATGTGTATTGTGTACTAGAAAGAAGTGATGTGGAGTAGTGAGTAGAAAGCTGGGCTTGAAATCAGGAAGAACTGGATCCAAGTTCCATCTCTTAAACTCCTGGCTCTGATTTCAGGGATATTTTTTTAATTTTGGTGTTCTAAGCAACTAAGACTTGTTTTATAGAGAAGGTGCTAACTTGCATTAGTAGGAGAAGATCCCTCATCCATCATTTCCTTGTATCAATAATAGTTTTATAAAATGCTTTGTGAATATTACTTCATTTTATCCTTTCAACTCTGAAAGGTAAGTGCTATTTATTAATATTTTTGCAAATAAAGAAACTGAGTCAGACTGTGGTTAAATGACTTGCTAAGAATCATACATCTAGTTAGGGTCTGAGACTGGATTTGAATTCAGGACCTCTAGCTCCAGATCCATCTATGTACTATGTCATCTAACTCACTATAACAGTGAAATTTCTGTTAATGAAATCATAAGCCAATTCTGACTTCCTGTGTACCAGGCAAATTGTCAGGTACTGGAGACATATAGCTCGAAAGAGAAACTGACCCTGGCCTCCAGGATCTTATATTCTATTATGTACAATTGTTGTTGAAGGTTTAATAACAGATTACTTTTTAACCGTAGCCAGTCCTGCCCCAACTCAGGCTCCAAACCAAGGCAATGGAAACCAAAGAGACAACGGGATTTGCAAAGTACTCATTCCCATGAGGTAAGCCACCATTTGTATTACATTTCCTTTGTCCTTCCCCAATTTTCTCCACTTCATAGTTCCTCAGCCCTGCCTCTTCACTTCTTGGCTATCTTTTATCCAAATAATGAATCAATAAAAACATTTATCAGGTGTTTACTCTGTGTTGAACATACATATACATATATAGTATATGAATGTACATATATAATATATATATATAATATATGAATATATTACATGGACTATATGGATTATATGGAATATATATACATATATATGTATATATGGACTATGGTAAAAGGAAAAATGGAAGCTGAAGACAGATACAGCCTGCTAAAAGGCTAAAAAGAGAGAAGATAGCTTCCTGAAGGAAGTGACATTGCCATTATCTATAAAGGATTAAAAATATTTTTAATGACTAAGGCTGGGAGAGAAAATATTTCAGGCAGGAAGAATAACATGATCAAAGGCATAGGATAGGAGATAGGAGAACAAAGATGACTGATTAACATGTACAAAATCAGAGGTGATTTTAGCTAAGATGTAGGGCTCATAAAAAAGAAATAGGAATAATGAATTGGAGCAAGACTGTGGGTGGCAGTGAACTATAAGGTGAAGGTTTTAGATTCTATTATACAAGTACTAGGGAGCCAATGAAGTGTGCCTTCAGGAAACTTAGAATCTAATTTGGAGATGTATTTCACACAGGGCAATCATTGCCAACAAAAGTTATTTTGATCTAAGGAGTTAGAGGGATTCTGGGTAGAACCATTAAGTAGTCCATCATTATTTGCCTTTCCAGAACCAATAGTATTATTAACATGATTACTGTTCTCAATGCTAGAGCAAGAAGCAGGTGGGGAAGGGCATTCGTGGTGATGGCAAGATACCAGTATATGATTTAAATAAAGTAAGATTATGAATATTGTGTTTGAGTATTAGAGGACCTAGGAGACTGGTGTTAAATATTCCTGAGAGAGAGAGAGTGAAAGAGAGAGGGGGGGGGGAGAGAGAGAGAGAGAGAGAGAGAGAGAGAGAGAGAGAGAGAGAGAGAGAGAGAAGAGAGAGAGAGAGAGAGAGAGAAAGAGAGAGAGAGAAATGAAAGGAGAGGGAAAAAGGAAGGAAGGAAGAAAAAAGGAAAGAAGGAAGGAAGGAAAGAAAGAAGGAAAGGAAAGAAGGAAGGAAGGAAGGAAGGAAAGAAGGAACAAAAGAAGAAAGGAAGGAAGAAAGGAGGGAAGAAGTTTTTTGAGATCAGAGATTGTTTCGAAATTTCTATTTGTATAATAAGCTCCTGGCACAGAGAAGTCACTTTAATAATTACTTGTAGATGGCTTGTTGCAGATACCTTGATTAATTGCTATGAATTATAAGTTATCTCAGAACCTTTTTTGATCCTGGAGCTTTCAAGATTTTCTGGTGTTGCTTCTGAAAGAGGAGTACATTCATCTGCATATAATACATGTTTGTTGTTTCCCTTTGTTGACATACATTTTTTTAAAAAAATTCAGATGGGTCCAATCAGTCCAACTATGACTACACCTTCAATGGAAAGTAATAAACCACCACTTTCTCTTGTAAGTATAACAAAATCTCTTCTTTCCCTTTTCTCTCAAATTTCTTCTCTTCTAATTTCCCTAATATAATTCTTATACTTATTTATGTACCTCTTGTAAGTTTGCATTTTAAGTTCTTTCATCATTTCCAAAATTGCATGTCTCATCCATTTCTTCTTTACCAGGAGATGGGCAGCCTAAAGGCATAAATTTTCAATTAAAGTCTAGATATCTATGAAAGTACTGAAATCTTGAGTTTTGAAGTATAATTGAGGTTACATTGGAAGCTATCCCTCTTCATGAACAAAACTACCTGGAAAACTCATGTTCTTCATTCAATATGCTCAAATTGGTAGTTACATCCTTTAACTAACAAACTCTTCTCTTTCTCTAGCTAATTACAAAGCCAAATTTTCCACCACCTTTGATTCCTACAACTAGATCCTCAATTGTTCCCCAAGTAAGTAAATAACCAAGTGATTCTGAGTGATTTCTCTTCTGGGGACCACATGAAGGTTTATCCTAAACTTAGAATAAGAGCTCTGTTTCCTTCTCTACATGCACTTTCCACATTCTAGTATTTATTGTGCTTAGCTATGTGCTATGCATGTCCTGTCCCCTATAAGAATTATAAAGAGAAAAACCATAGAAAAATAAAGCTTCAGAGTCATAGGAAGCTTCAGTGATCCCCCTAACACAATGATCAAAGGAATCCCCACTATAATATACTTGAATAATGGTTGTCTTACCTCAGCTCAAAGACCTTCAAGAGTGACAGTCTATCTCTCATAGTGACCCATTTCACTTTTGGACAGCTCTAGTCATGGAGATGGCTATGAGGTTCAGTGCTGAGTCTAGAATCAGAGATCAAGAAGACCTGAATTTAAATCTAGTCTCAGGCAATATCTGTGTGACCCTGGGCAATTCCATTAATATGTTTGCCTTATTCCATTCTAGTCTCCTTTCTGTGAAAACACGGACAGTGTTAACATGATACATTACAAGATTTAGACAGAACTGAACAACATCAAAAGTCATTATGGATTTTTTCTTGATTCTAAGCTTAAATTGCCCCATTTATGATTCCACTCATTGCACCTGGTCCTACCCTCTGGGTCCAAACAGAACAAGTTGAATCCTTCTTCCATGTGCTGCTGTTATTGTTATTCAATAATTGTTAGTTGTGTCTGACTTTTTGTGACCCCATTTGGAGTTTTCTTGGCAAAGACGCTGGAATGGTTTGTATTTCTTAATCCAGGGTCCCATTTTATAAATGAAAAAAGCAAGGTTGAGGGGTAATAGGTGACTTTCTTAAAGGAGCACTGGTGGTTAATATGGTTGGGGGAGAGAAGGGTTTGAGTCCAGGTCTCTAAATTCAGAGTCAATATTCGCTGCACTCACTTGAGACAGTGTTTGTCCTGAGAAGAGACCCAGATTTGAACTGATCACCTGTGTGGGTCCTCTCCTGTGTAATTTTCCCAGCCATGAAAATTAAGAGATTGGACCAGATTGTGTTTAGGAGGCTTGTCATCTTAATTTACAAGCTTTTTGAAACACTTTTTCTTCTCTGTTGGATTCAATTCTCTCCATTCTCTGATAACTTTGAATAACCATGACTGCGATAATGGTCAGCCCAGTTTTACATAAGCTCCAGGATACACATCTCTAATGTCATACTTGTAGTCTAAAGTCTGCAAGAGAGTATACAGTTTAAAGGCAGCAATGAGTCTAGCATTCATACTTGTGGATATAAACCATTTAAGTTTCCCAGGAGCCATCACTGGGGACATGACGGTATCTCCTTTTCCTGTTTTCAAGCACAATCCCTGGCTGCATCAAAGTCAATAACAGGCCAAGCAAATTCTCCCTAAGAGATAGTATTTCTAGAGGTTAAAGCAGAGAAGTGACTTGCAAGAGTTGGAGGGTTTAAATCCCTCTGAGACATCAACTGTGTGACCCTTGATATGTAGTTTGAAGGACCTCAGAGATCATCTAGTTCATCCCCTTCACTTTGCAAGTGAGGAAACTGAGTCTCAGGGAGAATAATTGCCTTTCTTAGAGACTACAAGCTTTGGTAGTTAGTGTCTGAGGGGAGATTTGAACCTGATCTTCTAATTCTAGTGCTAGTAGTCTTTACATGGTACCCCAAAGTCCCAAGCCAATTCAGCCTCAGTTACTACTCTGCAAAGCAGCACTTATAAATAGCGTGTATTTGAGAGAATTGTTATGAGGAACAAATGAAAGAATGGATGAAAAGCATTTCACAAATATTAGAAATGCTGTCTAAATTTGATTTTTAGTTAATAGCTTTCATCTGTACATTTGTGTGACACAAGCAGACCAGACACCAAAACAGTAATCAAATAACCTGAGGATGTTTACCAACAATGCACAGTTTGCTATCTGTAACTATCTCTCATCCCCACCAAACCTCAGTGCTCTGGGTCTTGGATAATCTTCAACAATAAGCCAAAGAAGAACAAGGGGAAGGAGAAGAAGATCTCTGGCTAATGGATTGGGGTTTCTGCATTTGTTCTATTCTCCTGCTCTCTTCAGGGTCCCATAACACCTTGAGAAAAGGGCTCTGTTATCCTAAAAGTGGTAATGTGAATGAGGCACAGACATGAGGAATAAGGAAAACATGTGTTTGAAATCTTTTCCCAGCCACTAATTTTGCTATGTGACTTGGGAAAAGTCACCTAAACTCTTTGAGGTCTCTAGTAAAGTACTCGACTAACAATTTGATAATCGATTAAACTTTTAAACTCTATACCCTCGTTTGAATCTTTCAACCTTACCTACTGGTAAGTGCTCACAAACAATACTATTCCCATTTTATAGATGATGAAACACAAGCTCAAAGAGATTTGGGTCACACAGTCAAGCACTTGTGAGAAATGATTTTTGAACCATATTTTCTTGACCCTGAATTTAGCATGCTCTTCACTTGGCCAACTCTCTATCTTTCTGGGATTCCCTAGTGGACTCTCGCTTTAAATCTTTACTCTTTTTCACATGGATCTTATTGATAATGTGAATCTTGTCTCTTTCCTCATAAGTAATGAAAGGATTACAAAATGTAGTATGCAAAGTGAATCAATGATACTGACTACTATTATTCTTATAAGTATCTCAGGTTCATTAATTTCTACTTAAAACTTTCACGTGATAGTTGCTTGTTACTTTCATGCTAAAGCTTTAACTTTTTTTAGGGCACACATCCCAAAGTCTGAATCATCTGCAAAAGGATGGGTGAACAATCCAGAAATCTAGAAGATAGGACAGGAATCTGGACAGAAGAAATGACCTTCATTTTTCAGGACCAGCGTTCTGGTGGATCTTAGTAGATTAGACATTCAATCTTCAAGAGTAATATGCCCTCATGGAACAATGGTGGAACTGTCATGATGCCCCACAATGCTACCTTTTGGTGAAAAAAACTAGGGCAAAAGAGAAGAACCTGACATAGAGTGGATTGTTGATTTAAGGGACTGGCTGGCTCTTTGGCCCACCAGAGATGGGAGAGGGTGATAATGCTCAAAGTTTGAATGCAGAGTTAGGAATGGAGAATGAACCTGTGATTTCATTGGTATAGGGAATTCCTGGGTGAGTAAATTCCCTTCACCAATGCAGGTCAGCAATATTTTTTTTTCTGCCACTGAAAATCTTAAAAAGTTTCCTAGATTGACCTACATCTAAAATGGGTTCATGATTTAAACATAAAGAGTGATATTATAAGCAAATTAGAAGAACAAAGGATAGTTTTCCTCTCAGATCTGGGGAGAAGTAAGAAATTGGTGACCAAAGAAGAACCTGAGTACATTAGTGAATGCAAAATGGATACTTTTGATTATACTAAATTAAAAAGGTTTTGTACAAACAAAACCAATGCAGACAAAATTAGAAGGGAAACAATAAACTGGGGGAAAAATTACATGCAAGGGTTGACTCAGAATTATATAATAATTCAAGTTATTTTCCAATTGATAAATGGTCAAAAGATATGAACAGACAATTTTCAGATGAAGAAATTAAAAACATTTCTAGTCATATGAAAAAATGCTCTAAATCCTTATTGATCATAGAAATGCAAATTAAGACAACTCTGAGGGACCTGTCAGATTGGCTAAAATGACAGGAAAAGATAATGACGAATGTTGGAGGGGATGTGGGAAAATGTGGGAAAACTGGGACACTAATACATTATTGATGAAGTTGTGAACTGATCCAACCATTCTGGAGAGCAATTTGGAACTATGCCCAAAGGGCTTTCAAACTGTGCATACTCTTTGATCCAACAGTATTTCTACTGGGTTTGTAACCTAAAGAGATCATAAAGGAGGGAAAGGGACCCACATGTGCAAAAAGGTTTGTGGCAGCCCTTTTTGTAATGGTAAGGAATTGGAAACTGAGTAGATGTCCATTAGTTGGAGAATGGCTGAATAATTTATGGTATATGAATGTTATGGAATATTATTGTTCTGTAAAAAATGATCAGCAGAATGATTTCAGAAATTCTTGGAGAGACTTACATCAACTGATGCTGAGTGAAATGAGCAGAACCAGAAAATCATTATACATGGCAATAGCAAGATTATATGATGATCAATTCTGATGGACTTGGCTTTTGTCAACAATGAAGTGATTCAGACCAGCTCCAATGGTCTTGTGATGAAGAAAGCCATCTGCTCCCAGAGAAAGAGAACAGGGGGAACTGAATGTAGACCACAACATAGTATTTTCACTCTTTTTGTTATTGTTTGCTTGCATTTTGTTTTCTTTCTCATTTTTTCCCCTTTGGATTTGATTTTTCTGGTGCAGAATGATATTTGTGGAAATATGTAGAGAGGAATTGCATATGTTTAACATATATTGGATCACTTGCCAACAGGGGGAGGGGGGAAAGGGAGGGAAAAAATTAGAACACAGGATTTTGCAGGGATGAATGTCAAAAATTATCTATGTATATATTTTGAAAATAAAAAGCTATAATTTAAAAAAAGAGTTTCCTAGAACACAGAGGTTATGTAATTTACCCATGATCACTTAGTCTGGGTGTTTCAGAAGAAAAGCTTGAATACAGATCAAGGAAAAATTTCTCTCCACTATACGTTGCAGTACATAAAAACAAAACAAAACCATAAAATATCTCTTGTCCTTGGTGGTAACTTCTGTCCATTGCTCCCTAACTTAGGTTGAGTGAACTGGGAGGGCTAGTCCATTGGTTAAGGTGACATTGGCAATCTGACAGAAAGCCAATGTTTCAGATCTGCTAATGTCATAAACACTGCCAGATGTTATCTTTTCCCATAGAAAAAAGTGATGAAGTCCCTTTAGTCTGATTCTCTCACTTTGGAGGTGAGAAAACTGAGTCTCAGATAGTTTAATGGTTTTGCACTTCCAATCTCCACCTCAAAGGCTTCCTCCAAAACCTTATCTCAGGTGCTACCTAAGGCCTTCCCCAACTTCTTCTTATTGGCCCCTTCTCTCTCTTGAAATTGTTGTTTTTGTCTGTATGTTCCTTAAATTTGCTTCTACAAGTATGATTTCTCTTTAGTGGAGTGTAAACATTCAAGGGCATAAACTATTTCTCTTTTTGACTTTGTATTCTCAGTTCTGACACAATGCCTGTTTCATAATAGGCACTTAATAAATGATTATTGAATTGAACTGAATTGACTTGAGTCAATTGACCAAAGTAATGGAACAATGAGCAGAATCACTTTCAAACTTATGCCTTCTGATGCCATATCCAATACTTTCCCCATTAATCTATGTTGTCTCTCAATACATATGCATACTCCAGTGTCGAATCAACAATTAATTAAATTAGCTTTCCCTTCAATTAATGTGAATGAGTGAGATTTTACATTATAATTCTAAGTTTCAGACTGATACTATACATAATTATCACATTTTATATGAAATGATGGGTATAAAAGTTGACAGGATAATAAGATATTAATGCCCCAAATAGTCAAGGATTTTGTCTGGTGGTAAACTTGATTTCAAAGAGTTTGCTTTTGTTATCTTGCTGACTAGTAGTTTTTCAAACCTATTATTCCATTGAATTTGGGATTGTTGTTTGCGCAGAGAAATTATATCCAAAGTAGATTCTAAATGCTCTTTTCTCAGGTACATTATGCTGCCTGCCTAAAAGTTTGTCCCTCTGTCCCCTCTAAACCCTATTGTTTCTCATCATTTGGCACAAATTTTGAAAAGGGGGCAACTAGGTGGTTCAGTAGATAGAGTACTGGTTTTGAAGTTAGGAAGGCTCATCTTCCTGAGTTCTAGTCTGACTTCAGAAATTTATTAGTTGCATGACTTAAGTCTGTGTGCCTCAGTTTCCTCATCTGTAAAATGATCTGGAGAAGGAAATGGCAAACCCCTCCAACATTTTTTGCCAGGAAAACTTCCAATAGGGTGATAAAGATTCCAAAACAACTGAAAAATAAGAAAACAACAACAAATTTGTTTTAAATCACGGCCCTTTCTAAATGACATTTAGATTACTAATATAACCACATGAGAAGTGGTTATTTTAGTAATCTAAATGTCAAGTGAACTATGGCTTGAGTTTAAAAGAATAAATAAAACTTTGAAGCACTTAGTAGGCACTTGTGAAGTATTTATGCCTAGAAAACTTGGCTTTGATGATTATGAAAGGCTGAAAAATGCAGAGGAACTAATCTTTGTTTATTCCTCCTAGTACATGTCAGAGATAATGGAATTTGTGGTTTAGGAAAGCTCTCAGGGGGTCACAGCTCTTGGCAGGGCTCAGCTGGCTCTTTGGGGATAGTTAGTCTCTGATACTTAGTCTTGTTTTTCATTCAGCTGTGCAAACTTACACAGAATATAATACTAACATTTATATAGCACTTACTATGTGCCAGACACTGTGTTAAGCATTTTATAATTATTATTTCAATTGATCCTCAAAACAGTCTGAGGATATAGGTGTACATCTGAGGAAACTGAGGCAAACAAAAATTGTGACTTGCCTGAGGTCACACCATGTAGCTAAGGTTTGATTTGAACTCAGATCTTCCTGTCTTCAGAGTCACCATGTTTCCACCTTGCTGCCTAGCTTGGGTGACATCTCCAAACAACACAGGCATAAGCACAAATGTAGGACACATCTGTGGTGTCATCAGCCCCAAATGGTACCCAGGGAGATTCCTGCTCATTTGGATCTCAGGAGTTAAGTTTTGACAAGATGGGTGAGACCCATGGAGGTAAGACTTGCCTAGGGTCCAGTTTGTTGGGAATAGTCAAGGGTACTATTTGAATCCAGGTTTTCCTGTGGGCAGGGAGAAGAGCTGGATTTGTAGTCAGAGGTATTGGGATCACTCGTGTGATCCTGGGTAAGTCACATTCTTCAACATATACACACATGTGTGCATGTACACACACATACAAACCCAACATATTTCAGAAATTCCACCACTAGAGATTCAGTCTTGAATTAAAACAAATAATTGAGGAAATAGGTGAGAGAAGTGAGCTCAGGTCAGGAGAGAGGGAGAGGTAGAGATAGTTCAACTATTTTTCATTTATTTATTCAACACCCTTTCCTCAAGGGCCTTCACTAAGTCATATAGATAAAGCAGAGGAATCCATTGTCCCTTCCTTCCTGGACCTCATAGTCATCCAGATTTATGTCTTCTCACTGAACCCAGATGGCTCTGGAGGAGAAAGTGAGGCTGGTGACATTTGACAATTTTCCTTCACATCCGATTCACTTGCAAGTCTTTCCATCACCTTTCTGATGTCTTCTTGGAGAATGAAGGACAAGCAACGATCTCTGTGAGTAGAGCTGCTGCACTGGGCACCACCTGAACTGTTCAGCAGCTTCCTTCCTTCCTTCCTTCCTTCCTTCCTTCCTTCCTTCCTTCCTTCCTTCCTTCCTTCCTTCCTTCCTT
>JAJPUD010001496.1:344514-368549 GCA_023553655.1 Myrmecobius fasciatus | reverse complement strand
ACACACACACACACACACACACACACACACACACACACACACACACACGTACCCCTATTAATGCCTAATACAGGCTGTTTCTAGGGTGAAGGAGAGAAAAACAAAGAAATTTACATGATCTCTTTATTATGAATTTAAAAAGAAATAGCAAGTTGTACACAACAGATGTGCACATTTATGTGTAATTATCTTTTTATTATATTATGTTATTTATATTATATTATGTTTATTCCATAAATAAACATAATAAATAATAATAAAAACATAAAAAAAACATTTATCCTAATTCCATTTATGTCACTTCTACAGGGCTAAACCAACATTCTTGTTAGATGGACACTGTTCCTGCAAGCTTTCAGTAATTTGAGGATCAATGATTCTGGCAATATGGGGACTCTCCTCACGGAGGTAAACACCTCACAATTCAGTTGCACAATTTAGCACACACAGGAAAACTTTCTCTAAGTATTCTTGGAAGTAGCTTTGGATCTAAAGTCAGAGATCTTGGGTTCACATCCCTCCCTGCCCCCTTCAGGAGAAGTAGAGCTTATCAGAAGGGATTGTAGCCAAATCATTTACAATCCTGCAGCTAACTTGCTGACAGGACTCTGAGCATAGCTGGATTGACTCTCTGCACAGTGGACTCAGACATCAGCATTGTGGTGCGATATTTGACATGAGTAGGACCTATCAAATCATATTTTTCAGTGACATTTCAAGAATCTATCTTTGCACTCCAAGGAGGAATCAAAGAAGGATTTTACATGTGTATATACATTTATTAATGTTTACAGAGCACTTCATCTCATTTGAACCACTCACCAAGGCTATGAGGAAGGCACCACAAGAATTATGTGTCCTCATTTTACAGATGAGGAAAATGAGGCTGAGGAAGGGTAAGTGACTTGTCCATGGTTCCACAGTTCGAATGACTCTGAAACTACATTCAAACATATGTCTTTCTTGATTATAAGACCAACATTCTTTGTATCATACAGCTCTGCTTTGTACATCTAGATCTATCCACTATGTCTCTCACCTATCCATCCATCCATCCATCCATCCATCCATCCATCCATCCATCTATCTGACATCCATCTATCCATCCTATCTATATATCTATATACCATTTTATCTATCAACCTTTCAATCTATCTATCTATCCTATCTATCCAACCATCTATCAATTCTATCTATTCTTTCTTTCCATGTTTCTATCTGCCATCTTATCTAATGATCTATCTATTGTATCAAGTACTATCTATTATATCTAGTTCTATCTATCTAACTGCTAGCTGCCTACCCATCTAACTGCCAATCTAGCCATCCATCTAGCTATTCACTATTTGCTTATGCCTCTCTAAATATAAACCTATCTAAAGGTGTACATATTAGATAGACACTCATCTCTCTCTCTCTCAATCATTTATGTATCTATAGCCATAGACCTATATCACTTCACTGGTCCCCTGTTCCCGATAAAGTCAATTCAGTTTATTCTAGTTCATATTACAATCTGGTCCTAGCATATTTTCCAGTTTCTCACCAACTGGAGCCATTTAGTCTAATTCACTCTAAGGATCCCTCAGCTTTGCGAGCTTCCTTACTGATTCACCCTGTCAATTTCCAAACCTCTCTACAATCTCTACAACTAAAATACCAGTGCCATTCACTACTATTAGATTATGATTTCCCAGAAGGGAAGAACAGGTTTCCCCCCTACTTTTCTGTATTTCCAACACAGCATAGTGCTTGACAAATAGTAAACATTTCATAAATATTTATTTTTATTTAATTGCATTCATTTACTCATTTGATGCAACCCTCTCAATCAGACACTGTATCTCTAGATAACACAATCTCTAAAGAAAGCTCCTTGAAAGTCTAGTTCTTTTATCCTCTCATCATCATATTTAGATTACTACCTGGGACTTTAATTTTTTATAATGAATGGAGTATGGTATAATGGATACAATCATGAACTGGAGGTTAGAAGAAATCTAAATTCAAATCCTGCCAATGACATTTCCAAAAAGTGAGGCATATTTTAGTACTCTGATTATCTGCTTTCTCCCCGGCAAAATAGGAATAATAACCACAACTATCAGTTTTATAGTACTTTATGGCTTGCAAAGAACTTTACAAAAATATCTCATTTTATCTTTAAAATAATCCTGGGAAATGAATGGTATTACCCTCATTTTTGAGATAAGAATGCTCATAGATAAAGTGACTTATGTAGGAACACTCAACTTGTTAGCATCTAAGGAAATATTTGATATTACATTTTCCTGACTCCAGATCCAAGGCTTTTCCCATTGTGCCAATTCTAACACTGCTAACAAAAATTGCCCTATCTTCTTCCTAAGGCTATTTAGAGCCCCAAATGAGATACAATGGTTTGCAAACATCATGACATCATTTACTTGGGAACAATGAGCAACATTATTGGAGGCAGTCCTGCAGAACTGTATTTACATAGATAATAAATCCAGGAGACCAGGAGTCATATCCTATTAGTTGCTATATCTCTTATTTTTTTGAACAAAGTCAGTTAGTCAAATTGATAAGCACTTATTAAGCCCCTACTATGTGCCAGGCACTGTGCTAAGCACTAGACAAAAATTAGGAATTGTCCTAATTGGAGCCATTTAGTCTCATACTTAAACAACCAATCAATTTATCAACAAGCATGTATTCCATTCCTACTCTGTTCAGCATTTTAGTGAGTTCTGGGGATACAAAAACGAAAATGAAATACCTGCCTTCAAGGGATTTATATTATAATACAAACATTTTTTTCCCTTTCTTTTCTTTTTTTATTTTGCATTTTTATTTGAGCAAAACTTATTTAATTTCATCTTGTCAAAATTACCTATTTTATTTCACATAAACACTTTTATCTCTAGTTTGGATGGAAACTCATACCTTATTCATGGCTATGATAGATTTTATATGCTCCCCTAATTAACTACCTCTACCCAATTTTTATGACCTTTTATGTGAAGTTTTGAATTTTAAATTCTTTCCCTCTGTTCCTTGCCTACCTCTCCTGAGATGGTAAGTAATCAGATATGGGCTATCCATGTGCAATCATATAAAACATTTATCTATTAGTCATTTTGTATAAGACAATTTGAATAAAAGGAAAAAGAAAGGAAGTGAAAATAGTATGCTTTGGTCTGTATTCAATCAATATCAGTTATTTCTCTGAAGATGGATACCTTGCTTCATCATTAATCCTTGGAATTGTTTTAGATCATTGTACTACTGAGTATAACTAAGTCGTTCATTAAAAAAATATGGCTGTTACTGTGTACAACATTTTCCTGGCTTTGTCCACTTCATTATGCATCAGTTACTGTAAGTCTTTCCAGGTTTTTCTGAAATCATTCTGCTTGTCATTTCTTATAGCACACTAGTAGCTCATTAAAATCATATATCACAGCCTATTTAGTTATTCCACAACTGATGGCATTCCCTTTCATTTCCAATTCTTAGTCACCACAAAAGAGCTACTATAAATATTTCTTGTACAAATAGATCCTTTTCTCTTTGTTGAATGTCTTTAGAATGTAAGCCTAGCAATGTTATTGCTGGATCAAAGGGTATGCACAATTTTATAGCACCTGGATATAGTTTCAAACTGCTCTCCAGATTGGTTGGACCAGTTCACAATTCCACCAATATTGCATTAATGTCCCAGTTTTTCCACATCCCTTCAACATCCAATATTTTCCATTCTTGTCATGTTAGACACTCTGATAGGTGTGAAATGGCACCTCAGGATTGTTTTAATTTTCATTTCTCTAATCAATAATAATTTAGAACATTTTTTCACATGGAGTATAAGATAACTTTTATTTCTTTGTCTGAAAACTGCCTGTTCATATGTTTCGACAATTTATCAGTTGGATAATCATATTTTTTAATAAATCTGATTCAGTTCTCTAAACATTTGAAATGAAGCCTTTATTAAAAATACTTGTTGCCAAAAAATTCTCCATTTTCCTGCTTTCCATTTAGGCTTAGCTGCATTTATTTTGTTTTTGCAAAAACTTTTAAATTTTATTTAATCAAAATTATTTATTTTATATTTTGTAATGCCTTCCACATCTTCTTTGGGTTTAAATTCTTCCCCTATTTATAAATCTACTTTGCTTATCTTGGTTTATAGCATGAGATATTGATCTACATTTAGTTTCTACCCTACTGTTTTTTAGTTTTCCCAGCAGTTTTTGTCAAAAACTGAGTTTTTGTTTCAAAAACTTGGACCTTTGGAATGATCATTTACAAAATTTGCTACAATGTATTCTGTGCATCATATATTCCTCTGATTTACCATTCTGTTTCTTCACCAGTACCAGTTTGTTTTGGTAGTTAGCATTTTATAATACAGTTTGAATCTGGTATGATTACATCATCTTCTTTTGCTTGCTAGAGATGGGATTACTGGCATGGGATCTAGCCACTTTGCACAGACTGCTCTTTTACCTAAGGGACTGCTGGTTTGCAGGAAGGTGAGGCTCACTGATGGATTGCCCCAGGATTGGATCCTTGCTGCAGATCCCTTGCTGCTGCTGCTGCTGTTGCTCTTGGACCTCACTGTCTTCCCATCCCAGTGAGAGAGACCTTTCCTCCTGAATTAATCAGCTGCTTGTCTGCTTCTAGATCAATTCTGAGTCACTTTTCTAGTTGTTTGGTTGGGAATTTGGGTGGATCTCAGAGTATTCCTTCTTAACTTTGTCATCTTGGCACTGGAAGGTTTTTTGCATTTTAACTGATATATTTTGTTTTAACTTCTTTGGACACAGACATTCAGGAAATCAGAGAAGTGAGGTTCAAATACCAGCTCAAAAAATAGTTGTGTAACATTAGGAAAGTCACATCATCTCTGAGTATTTTCTTTCCTAATTTGTTAAATGAGGGAGTTAGACTACATGAACCATGAGGTCACTTCTGGCTTTAGGCTTATAATCATACTATTCTATGATCCTTGTATCCTATGAAATAAGCATAGTACCTTGTTTGTAGTTGGTGCCTCATCCATACTTTCATGAATGAATGAAACTCGGGCTATGATCAGTGTTGGTTAAAGGATTCTAGTTCCCTTTGTTTCATCGCCCTTATCCCTGTTCCCTTTGTTGACACAATCAAAGGATTTTATGATCATCTCGTTCCAAATAAAGAAAAGCAAAATCAACAACAAAATGAATTAAAAACAAAACAGCAAACTCCCAAATAAAACACATCATAAAATAAAATAAACAAAAACATCAGTCTCATAAACCATTAAGTACAATGTCATAAAAAATGTTTTTGCTTGAGTGTGTATGTAATCTCCCACCAGATATTGACCAGTAGATGAAAGCAATTGACACCAAGTTCATCAACTTTAAAAAGTCTATTGTCCAGTTGTGTTTGCCATCTGCTTTGCCAAAGCTTGATACCAATGATGACAGAGTTTTCAATGGTGATTCCAAGCTGACAGAGAATTTTCCAAACATTCACAGATGAGAAAAATGATAGCCATAGAGATTAAGTATCTTGTCTAAAGTCACACAGAGATGAAATTTGAACCCAAATCCTAGGGCAGAAGTTTACAGATTTAGAGTTATAATGAATCTCAGTTCATTTAATTATTTTTTATGTTAATTAGTTGAAAGCATTATATTAGAATCCTTACAATTATTTTTTTTGGTGAGATGTCAGAATTATGAAAGGTAAGGGAATCTGATGACATTGACCTTCCTCCTATTCCTCAAACAAGACATTCTTTCTTCTCCCTCTGGACATTTACACTGGATACTATACATTTCAGGAATGTATATTCCTTTGCCTTCTGGCTTCCCTGGCTTCCTTCAAATCCCAATAAAAATCTTACGTTTTCACAAGAAGATTCTTCTAATCATTCTTAATTCTAGTACCTTCCTCTGGGATTAACTCTGATTTATTGCATATACATACACATAACATATTATATATACAACATAATATATAATATGCACATATTATATATTATATATATATGTATATATACACACAGATAAAAAAAAAAAAAACTAAAGAATTGATCCTTGAGGCAAGCATGGAGAAGATACTGATAGAAATCAGTTTAGTTTCATGGTTTCACCCTCTGCGGAGTTCATCCAGTCTGAAATCCAAGTTATGTCAAAAGCCTGAGACCCACTCTTTATAGAAGTCTCCAGCAGTCTTACCTTGTCATACCCTGTTGGAAATCCCTGTAGTGTCCCTGAGAAATTTTCCCTATAAAATCTACTTAGGGGCCATCCTATGGCTGCTGCCCTCCTTTGGGCCAATCTGCCATTGCACTCTGCTTTTTGATGACTTTCTCCTTACCCCTCCCCATGCCATGTGGTTTTTCCCCCTAACTCCACTATGCTTCTTAAACTCACTTTCCTCCTTACAGCTTACTCTTTTAGGGTGCTAAGTTCCTTTCAGGACTTAGCCTGCCTGCCAAGGATATGCCCCAACCTCATGCTTGTGTTCTCTTTCTACTGGATAATTATGAATTTCACTGAAGAACTTGTCTTTCATATGTTCTCTACTCTAATTCATATTTACCATTCTTGGTGTCTATTGTATCTCTTCATTTTGTTTGTAACCCTTTCCCCTAAATAAATCTACCTTTTTGCCAAAGAATGGCCATTGTGAATCCTTCACATGACCAGATCCCAATTTCTGGTACCGACCATCATCTCTGGTCTCACCCACATCATTTTGTTGCCAAACCCACATCATATCTCCTATATTACACTATGACATCCTTAAGAACAAGAATTTGGGGGCCTTTTTAATATCTCCATGTCTTAACATAGCACATAGTGCTTAATACTTGCTTGATGATTGACTAAATAACTATTTAATAAGCCTGAGAACAACCCTGTGTGGTTAAATGTTGTTGGATTGGTGTCATCATTCACATTTTGGATTTATTTAAAAAGCAAAGTGACTTTCTGAAGGTTACAGATGCAGTCTTAGAGGCAAGAATTATTATGGGGTTTTTTTGGGGGGAAGTGGGAGGCTCTCATAAGCTCTCTACTATTGCTTGTCTACATAACAACACATTTTTACTAGCCACATTCTTTTTTTTCCTTTGCTTTAACTCCCCCATTATTCTTCCTTTTCTATGTTTTCCTATATATCTTTGCATTCTCTGTTTAATTCAACAATCATACATTTAATAACTAATACATGAAAATCGCTATACTCAGTATTAAAATGATAAAGCCTCCCCTCCAACAATGTCCTGAAGGGCACAAGTTGATAAATCAATTCAAAAACAAGCATTTAATAAACTCTTTATACACATGCCAGGGTAAACCTTGAGAATATGAGTACATGAAAACATGAATACGTGAGAATATGAATACAAACCGAAAGAAACCTGAGATTCCAATAAAGGAAGATATACTCAAATAAAAAGAAAAGTTGTTGAAAGAAAACTGATAAGTAGAGAGCCATGGATTTCTTGTAACTTCTTACATTATTTGGAGCTCATCTTTTATAATATATATCAAAATGTTTTTGCCATCCTCATTTTTTTCCTTGTTCCAGATTCACATTTTTTCAAATGCTTAATGTAGTCAGAATAGTCTTTTTTCTTTCTCATAGTGAGCAGTTATTAATGGATTCATTAACTAACATTTCTTTTCTTACATGACTGATAAAGAATTCACTCCCAATTTATAGCTATAAAAAGAGATAGTCTCTTATTCTCCTCCTTTATTCCTATTTTTCCTTTATTCCCTTTAGTTTCAATCATTCATGATGTTCTAGAGTTAAAAATTCTTCCATATCTGTTTTGATATTTTTATAATTCTCTAAAATAATTTCTGGGAAGTTTAATGGATAAAGCATTACATCTATAAATTAATTGATGTGGCAATGTCATTTCTAATATATTAGCCTGTCCCAGTCATGAACATTGAATTCACTTTATTATTTAGTTCTTTATATAAATCCGGTGGGGGATGAAATTTTTGCAGTTGTAATCATAAATGTAACCCGAATGCCATATAAAATTAATGCCAAGCTACTTATTACATTATGCTGTTAATTTAAGTATTATTTCTCTGTCTGTTCATTTTCTTTTTTATTATATGGAAATACTGATGATTTGTGGGTTTGTTTTATGCCCTGCTACTTTGCTGGAGCTATTTATTATCTTAATTAGTTTTTTGTTGATTCTCTGGAGTTTTGAAAAGACATCATGATATCATCTACACAGATATTTAAGCCTCCTTTTTGCCAATGTTTGTGGCTTTAACTTATTTTTCTTATTTTACTGCTACACTTATAATTTTTGGAATTACATAAAAAATTCATGTAAATAGTGGTTAGTTTTGCTTTATCCTATTATAATAATAAAGACAGTCTACTACTTCTCCATTAAAATAAGACCAACTCTTGGTTTTAGATAAATGCTTCTGATAATATTAAGAGATTTTTAAAAAATTTCTATCCTTTTGGATATATTTTTTAAACATAAATAAGTGATGGTGTATTGAAGACTTTTCCCCCTTTATCTACTGATTTGATCTTCTGTTTTATTGTTTTCTTATCATCTATGAGTTTCTTGATAGTTGGAGCCGGTTTTTGTTTTGTTTTGTTTTGTTTTTGCCTTTCTTTGTATCACCAGTCCTTAAATGTCTTGCTTGGTATGGAATAGTCACCTGATAAATGTTGGTTGAAACATCTTTGCATTTTTAAATGCAATTTATGTATAGTTTTTCATTCTACTACTGCTCTATATTTCTATTTTAATATTTTTTATTTCATTTCTTGGCTACATTGCTATATGGTTTTCTTTCTCTGATGATCCTTCCATGATTTTGGTATTCAGACTAAATATCTTTGGATGATAGCAATTGGACAGAACTCCTTCACTTTCTTCCTTTGTGAAAATAATGTTTATAACTTGAATCAGAAGCAGGATTGGTACTCTGTTTTGATGAGTTCTAGGGCATCTCTGTAGACATGATTTTGGGCTCCAGATCACATAAGGTTGCCCTGCACCAGGCAGTTCCCAATGATAAGAAGCTCCAGAGGAGGTGGCAATCTGCATCGATGGAGAAAGTTTCTTCTCTTGGTAGTACCCTCTATCAATGAAATCACAGGCCTGGTCTTCAACCCCTATAACATATCATCAAATTATTTGTTTTTCTATTATTGGATAGAATTCAGTGGTGAAGCTCTCTAGACCTGGAGCTCACCTTTCCATTTTCCTATCGTGTCTTTTATGATATATTGATTTTCTCTTTCTGATATTGGATTCTTTATGTTATCTATTTCTTATTTTGTCAATTTAGATATTTTATGTTTTCAATATTCAAGAAATTTTCTCCTCTCTCCTCCTCTCCCCTCCCATCCCCTCCCTTCTACTCTTTCTTCTTATTTTCAATAATTAAATAATTTATTTAACATTTTCTCAGCTACATTCAAAACAATATTTTTTAAAAATATTTTCTAAAGATTCTTGAGTTCCAGGTTCTCTTTCTTCTTCCCACCCACAATTAAAAAACCACATGTGAAGCCATGAAAAACATCTCCATAAAATTCAAGTTGTGAAAGGAAACATGGAGCTTCCACCCTAATGAAAGTAAAAACCCTCAAGAAAAATTGGTAAAAATAAAGAGAGATATCGAGAAAGTAATAGAGAATGTTGCGATCTCTATACAGACTCCATCAGTTTTTCTCTAGGTATGGATAGGAATCTTATTATAAGTCCTTCAAGTACATGTTGATAATTGTACTACTGAGAATACCACAGTCATTTACAGCTGGTCATCCCCAAACTTTGCTATTACTTTGTGTACAGTATATTTGAATTTGTTTATGAAGGACTTTTCAGGATTTTTTTCCCTGAAACTGTCCTGCTCATAATTTTTCAGAGAACAATTATATTCCCTCAGAGAAACTTGTTTCATTTTTTTTTACAATTGCTATTGTTGATTGTATTTCTCCCCATTTATTCTCTCTCAAGTCCCTCCTCAAAAGTGTTTTGCTACTGATCACTCCCTCCTCAATATGCTCTCTCTTTTGTCACCCTCCTCCCTTCCCCTCCTATTTTCTTGCAGGGTAGGATAAATTTCGATATACCTATTGATATGCATGATATTTCCCATTTGAGCCAATTGTGACAGTAAGGTTCATTACCTTCCCTCCTGTTCTCCTCCTCCTCCTCCCCTCTATTGTAAAACCTTTTTCTTACCTTCTTTTTTTAAAATGGCAGATAATTTGCAGCATTCTACTTCTCCTTTTCCCTTTCTCTCAATACATTCCTCTCTCACCTCTTAATTTCATAATTTTTAAAAAATATATATATTATCTCTTCATATTTGATTTATACCCATGAGAGCTGTATATATATATATATATATATATATATATATATACTCCTCCTAATTGCAATAATAACGGGAATATTCTAATGAGTTACAAATATCATCCATTTCATGTAGGAATGTAAACAGATAAACTTTATCAAGTCCTTTATGATATCACTTTTTAATGACCTCCATATACTTCTTCAGAGTCCTATATTTGAAAATCAAATTTTCCATTCAGTTCTGGTCTTTTCATCACAAATGCCTGAAAATCCTCTAGTTCCTTGAATGGCCACCTTTTCCTCTGTAGAATTATACTCAGTTTTTCTGGTATGTAATTCTTGGTTTCAGTTGTAGCTCCATTTCTCTCCAGAATATCATATTCCAAGCCCTCTGGTTCTGTAATGTGGGAGCTGGTAAATCTTGGGTTATCCTGACTGTGGCTCCACCATACTTGAATAGATTTTTTTTCTGGATGCTTGCAATATTTTCTCCTTGACCCCGGCATTCTAGAATTTGGCCATGGTATTCCTGAGTTTTTATTTTGGCATCTCTTTCAGGAATTAATTGTTGGATTCATTCAATTTCTATTTTACTCTCTGGATATAGAATACAGAGTCACTTTTCCTTGATAATTTCTTGATACATGATGTCCAGGTTCTTTTTTTGATCATGACTTTCAGTAGACCAATAATTTTTCAATTTTCTTTGCTGGATTTATTTTCCAGATGAGTTGTTTTTTCCAATGAGATTTTTCATTTCTCCCCATTTTCACATTTTTTTTGTTTTCCTTTATTGTATCTTGATTTCTCTCTCTCTCTCTCTCTCTCTCTCTCTCTCTCTCTCTCTCTCTCTGTCTCTCTCTCTCTCTCTCTCTCTCTCTCTTTCCAATAGCTTTTCATTTAATGCAGATAAAAACAAACTTTTGACCAGATTCTACCCTCCTGCCAAACCGGCCAATCACTCATTATTTGATTTCCAACCCCTGTGTCTTTGCATACACAATCCCTATGCTTAGAATGCACTTCCTCTTACCTCCTCCCAACCTCTTCCAAATCCTTAATTTCCTTCAATACATCCATGGGCATTTATCAAGCACCTGCTATGTGCTAGACACTGGCCAAGGTTTTAGGGCTCCATATTGCAAACATGAGAGGCCCTGCCCTTTGACAACTCAGGAACATTCCTTGAGCAAGAACTTCAGGCTGGGGACTTGTCTGTTGTATCTTGATTTCTCATAAAGTCATTAGCTTCCATTTGCTCAAATCTATTTTTTTAAGGAATTATTTTCTTCAGTGAACTTTTCTATCTCCTTTCCTAGTTGTCCAATTTTGCTTTTTAAGGTATTCTTCTCCTCAGTTTTTTGTATTTCCTTTTGTACCTCTCACAATTCTTTCCCTAATTTTTTCTCTATCTCTCTTACTTGGTTTTCAAAGTCTATTTTGAGCTTTTTTATGGCCTGATCCCAATTCTTATTTTTCTTGGAAGCTTCAGATGTAGGAGCTTTTACTTTATGATTATTTTCTGAGTGGGTGTTTTGATCTTCTTTGCCACCATAATAACTTTCAATGGTCAGAAATTTTTTTTGTTTTTTTGCTTATTTTCCTAGCTTATTACTTGGCTTTTAAATTTTTTGTTCAAGTAGGGCTGTCTTTCCAATTTGGAGGGTGCACTGCCCCAAGCTCCTGGGATTTGTGAAACTGTTTTCAGAAATCCTTCTAGGGATCTGACAACAAGCACTCTTTTTTTTATTAAAACTTTTTATTTGCAAACCATATGTATGGGTAATTCTTCAACATTAACCCTTACAAAGCTTTCTGTTACAAATTTTTTCCCCCTACTTCCCACCCCTCCCCTAGATGGCAGGAAAATCCACTACATGTTAATTATGTTAAAATACTTGACAAATTGAATACATGTTTACATATTTCCACACTTATTGTTGAAAACAAGCACTCTTTTCTGCTCCAGAGCTGTTAAGTGTGTCCCTGCCCCACTGGAGTAGTAAGCTTTAGGGTGCTGGTAGGTTCTGGGGCTCTGTGCTAACCTGGGCTTCACTGGGACTCCCACCTGGCTGCCACAAACCCTCTCCATTACCTTTTGAGTCCTCTTTGGTGTCTCCGGACTGAGAGGTCCAGAAGGCTCCAGCACTGCTGATGATTCAGAGGTTCCACCTTGTTTACACTGAGGCTAGGGCCAGGTCTGACTGCACTGGGGTCCCAACATGGCTCCACAAACCTTTTCTGCTGACCTCCTAGGTCCTCTTTGGTGTCTCTGGACTGAGGGTTCTGGAAACCACCAGTACTGCTGCTGATTCAGAGGTCAGCCCAGGCCCAGTGGGACTAGGTCTGGCTGTGACTGGGTTGGAGCTACCCTGGAGTTTTCTACCCCAAGACTCCCACTCTGATCTCACTGATCTTTTCTACCTAGCTTCTAAGTTGCCTTTGGCTGGAAAATGTTCTATTCTATTTTCCGGGTTTTCTGATACTCTAAAATTTGTTTAGAGTCATTATTTAAAGGAATTTAGAGCAATGTGGGGGGAGAAGTAAAAAGTTCCTGCTTTTTACTCTGCCATCTTGGCTCTGTCTCCTCAGTGTAATTAAATTCTTAATTGCTTAGAGCACTCAGGAATTAAGTGATTAGCTTTGATTACAAAGTCAGTATGTGTTAAAGTTAGAATTTGAAACTTGGTCTTCATAGAACCTACATGGCCAGCTCTCTAGCCATTTAAGAAAGAAAGTATATCACAAAATAGAAGGCATCTAATGGGCATGTTTGATTAAAAATAAGATAGATATGAGCTACTCACATCATGAGTTTGAGGAATGACAGAGAGACAGTCTAAATATCAATAATAGCAACAAGGATACTTATGGTAAATACACCAGCAAGGATAACACAGGCCAGTCCATGTGTAAAACTTTGAGAAGTACACAAAAAGTGAGGAAGACGCCCCCTCTTTTTGGCAAACCTAATGGACTTTTTCCAGTTAAGTTATGGAAGATTTGGAGCAAGAGGAACATGAGAGGGTAAAACATGAGTAGATTGAATTATTGGTTGTGGCAGTTACATCTGTGAGATCATAGGTCAGTTCAAATAGTTTGAAAATTTCTGAGATCACATAAGAAAACTCAACTTTAATCTAACCCTTCTTCTGCCATTTTTCCTTTCCCTCTGAGATATCATTGTCCTTGCAGGAACTTTTTACAATAATGAAATTGTCATTCTTTTTACAATAATGACATTTCTAAGCTAACAGAAAAATTCTTTATATCTACATAATAAGCTTCATTTTTCTTAAATATGCTTAAGTTTAAACTACCCTGCAAATATGTGGTTCTCAGGTCATTAAGAAACTCTCTTTATTTCTTTGATATATGAATGTGCCTTTCAAATTTCCCTCTTTCCTCAGAAAGATGATCCTCATCCCATTCCAAAAGAAAATTACTAAACAGGCAAAAAGGGAGTCTAGAAAGTCCTTGGTTCAAAACTTACACCCAACCTTCACTACACAGAGATCTATGATAACTAATTCAGTCTTTCTGATCTTCAGCTTCTTTTAAATTCCTTTAATTTTTTATTTATTAAATTTATTTGTTAAATTCACTTCCTTTAAATGGCAGGTACAATTATGACATCCACCCCATAGGGCCATGATGAGGATGAAAAGAGATACAATTTGCCTATCTATCCATCCATTCATCTATCTATCTATCTATCTATCTATCTATCTATCTATCTATCTATCTATCCATCCATCCATCCATCCATCCATCCATCCATCCATCCATCCATCTATCTATCTATCTATCTATCTATCTATCTATCTATCTATCTATCTATCTATCTATCTATCTATCTATCTATCTATGTATCTATCTATCTATCTGTCTGTCTATCAATCTACCTCTTGACTATTTGTACCAAACCTGTAGTAGAGTTTTTGAGTTCAAATTGTTCTGATCAGCCAAAGTAAATGACCATTGACCCAACATAGTGATGTCATTTTAGTACTCTCCAATAATAAAGGACAACAACCAACCAATATATACTTCTTTGTCTTGATACAAATGTTATTGGGACCCAAAGTGCAAACAGAAACTAAATTATAAGAGTTTCAATTGAAGGGATTAGGGGTAAAGGTTGTTAAGGCTAAACACCCTTAAGAAGGGAAGGTTTAGGAAAAGATATAATCACAATCTGAGCTGTAAGATTAACCATTGAAGATAGAGATACTAAAAACTCTGGTTTTTAGAGTACATGTTCAGGATCAATGGATCAAAGTGACAGAGTAAGTGTATTTTATTTTATTTTATTTTTTTTTTTTTTTTGCTTTTTGCTGAGGTTAAGTAACTTGCCTAGGTCACACAGCTAGGGAATGTTGAGTAAGTGTATTTTAGCTAAATATCACATGTTACTAATAAGAGATCTAGAAAAACTTGATAGGTAATGAGTTCCCAGTCATTAGAACTCTCTGAGTAGTCTGCACAAATACTGTGGGGGAATATTATAGGCAACAAAGCAGAGATGATTAAGTTCTTACTATACACCTGGCAAGAATTTATGCTTCAGGTAAGGTAAGGCATGATATTGCCTCCTGTCACTGACACTAATTCTGTAAAGATGAATTTCCAAAATGAGTCCAATCTCAATTACACATAGCCTTATTACCCAGTGAGTGGGTTAGGGGATCTTTTGGCTTCTTATTCTTGCTGCTTGCACTTGAGCTATTCTCTTGCTTGGCAATGTCCCTGACTCACCATTCTCTAGGTTTGTAATTTGGGAATGGCAATCAAGAGTATCCCACATTTAGGATAGTTGGCTGCACTCAGCATGCAGTTTTCTTAGCATAAACACTTTTCTTTTTCACCAACTCTGATCCTGGGGAGTGTTGTGTTTCATGATGTTCCTTCCAGGAATACAGCTCAATAAAATATACAAACACACAGTGATTTAGAAGAACTATAAAATCAAGCGACAGTGATATGTGTTCAGCAAAGATCCTATGAGGAACCATGAAAACCGCCAGTGTTACCACAATATAAACTTGGCAGCTGTCTCTGGAGACTCATTTCCAAGAATGAAATCCATCTATGGAGTCTCCTCAGATGCTGCTTTGACAAGTGACATGAAAAAGTAAAGTAGGAGCAATTGAAAACACAGGCAAGATCTCTTAAATCTGGGGTCTCCACTCCCTCACTCCCCCCCCCCCCAACAAAAGGGATGAATGAGATAATGAAGACTGAGAGAAAATGATGGCCTTTTATTAAGAGATTGTACAGGATGCCGGGATTGGAGTATTGGACCTGAATTTAGGAAGAGTGAATCTGAATCTTGCTCTGACACTTACCAGCTGTGTGACTATGGGCAAATAGTTTAATCTTTGTCTGCCTCGTTTCTCATATTGAAAGTTGGGGAAATAACTTATTTCACAGGGTCAGAGGGAGGTTTAAATGAGATAATGAACATGGAACACAACACAAATTAGAGCACTATAAAGATATTCATAATTATTGATATGTTCTAGCTGAGGGTCAAAGCATGTATCTGTCTACTTGAAGCAAATGACTATCTAGTGTAGTGAGGAAAATGAAGCAACCATTCTGAGAAAAGTCCCATAAAGGTGACAACTGTACAGCCAGGACAGGCAGATGTCTACAAGCCTTTAGAGGAATCCAGCTGGTGCAGTGGATAGCGTGTTTAACTTGGAATCAGGAAAATCTGAGTTTAAATGCAGCTGTAGACACTTACTAGCTTATCTAAGTGTATCACTTAAGCTCTATCTGCTTCAATTCCCTCAACCATAAGATGAACTTAGAGATAATATGTACCTTCTAGATTTATTGTAAAGATCAAATGATATGGTATTTGTAAAGTCGATTACAAAGGTCCTGGAATATATAAGGTTCTTTTTTTTTTTTTAAATTTTTATTTTATTTGCATAACATATGTGTGGGTAATTCTTCAACAATAACCCTTACATAGCTTTCCGTTACAAGTTTTTCCCCCCAACTCCCCACCCCTCCCCTAGATGGCAGGATATCCACTACATGTTAATTATGTTAAAATATTGGCAAATCGAATATATGTATACATATTTCCAAACTTATCATTGGTGTGCAAGAAAAATCTTATCTACACAAACGATATATCAGATAAAGGAAACACAATGTAAGCAAACATCAATCAAGGAGTATGAGAATGTTATGTTGTGGTCCAAATTTCGCATCCCTCTCTCTGGGTGTATATGGCTTTCTTCAGTGAACAATTGGAGGTGGTTTGAAACATTTCATTGTTGAAGAGAGCCATGTCCATCAGAATTGATCATCATATAGTACTGTTGTTGCCGTGTATAATGATCTCCTGGTTCTGCTCATTTCACTCAGCATCAGTTCATGTAAGTCTCTCCAGGCCTCTCTGAAATCATCTTGCTGGTCATTTCTTACAGAACAATAATATTCCATAACATTCATATACCATAATTTATTCAGCCATTCTCCAATTGAAGGGCATCTATTCAATTTCCAGTTTCTAGCCACTACAAAAAGGGCTGCCACAAACATTCTTGCACATGTGGGGCCTTTTCCTTCCTTTATGATTTCTTTGGGATATAAGCCCAATAGAAATGCTGCTGGGTCAAAGGGTATGCACAGTTTGATAACTTTTTGAGCATAGCTCCAAATTGTTCTCCAGAATGGCTGTATCCATTCACAGCTCCACCAACAATGCATCAGTGTCCCAGCCCTCCCACAACCCCTCCAACATTCATCATTAACTTTTCCTGTCATTTTAGCCAATCTGACAGGTGTGAAGTGGTATCTCAGGGTTGTCTTGATTTGCATTTCTCTGATCAATAGTGATTTGGAGCACCTTTTCATATGACTATAAATAGTTTTAATTTCATCCTCTGAAAATTGTCTGTTCATATCCTTTGACCATTTATTGATTGGAGAATGGCTTGAATTTTTATAAATATGAGACAATTCTCTATATATTTTAGAGATGAGACCTTTATCAGAACCCTTAAATGTAAAGATGATTTCCCAATTTATTGCTTCCCTCCTAATCTTGTCTGCATTGATATATAAGGTTCTTAACAAATGGTTGTTCCCTTCATTTGAAAATAGCAGCAATTAAATTCAATGTATTTTTATCAATTCATTTGAATTCAATTTAAAATATGAGTTAATATTACTTCTATGAGAGGTAATGTGATGAAGTGAAATATGTTCTAACATGAGATTAGAATTTCATGTCAGGTTCAGCCCCTTCTTTTAATTCCAATAGCCTAATAATGTTATTCCATACCTGTGATCATAGAATATAATGGCCTCTGAGCATTGTTCTAAATGACAAAAACAAAGTTTTGAAAAGGGTCAAGATAAGTATGAGCAAGCATACTAGTTGCGTGATCATGGGGAGATGTTCCAATTTCCCCAAGATCCAGTTTCTTCATCTAGAAAATAGGAATATTAAGAGTAGCTTTATTGCTACAAATTTATTACAAAAATGAAGTGGGATAAAATTATAGGATTGTTTTAAGAATCTTAAAGCACCCTAGGAGTATCAGTCATCATTATTTTCATATCATCATTATTTTCATTTTAAAAAAAATAGTGATCACATAAAATAGTATGAGGACAAGAGAATATTCTGTTTTATTTAATTATTTAATATTTAGTGAATTATTACATAGGAATAGGTTTCTTGTTTGTTTTTGCATTTGAATGAGTTTTCACAGATAAGATGTAGATACTTGAAAACTTCATCAGAAGAGTTCTAGTAGCAGAAGGCATGAGAGGGATCATTGGCACTTCATCATGGCCCACCCTAGTTTTCAATTCTTCTCCTAGATCCCTATTTTTCAAGCTTTTGTTTCCAAATAGTTTGGAGTGCACAAGTATTCAATATGCCATCTATTAAAACACGTTCTTGCATGTTTATGGATCCATATTATGCACATGTAACCAAGAGAACCATTTTTTTTGTTTGTGATGTTCTGATTTTATCACAACTTATTTGTAAGAATTGCAAGGATATATATATATGTATATATATATATATTTTGAGGGGATGGTTGCTATTTGTACTGCTGGACTTTGTCATCTGTTAGTTGATGAAAGACAGTGTACTTCTTACATATCATTCTGGGGAACCTGATTAGGTACCAATCTGAAATTGGACGGCAGCAGGAAAAAATTAGATTTTGACTTACATTTCATGCCATATAACAAGATTAGTTCCCAATAGATATATGACATATAAATAAAAGGTTACATCATAAATAAATTAGAAAAATATGGAGAAAATACTTCTCAGATCTCTTGATGGGGAAATGTTTGTGAACAAAGGACAGAGAGGATCAAAGAAGATAAAATAAATGACTTGGATTACATAAAACTTTAAAAACAATTTATGAAATAAATCTAATAAAGTTAAAATCAGAAACTAAACAATTAACTGGAAAATCATCTTTTAATCAAGTTTCTCTGATAAAGGTCTCAGTTCCAAGGTATATAATGACCTAATCCAGATTTATAAGAAAAAAGTATTATTCTCCAACTGACAAATGATTTAGGTAAATGAACAGGCAGTTCTCAAGGCAAGACACTGTCTATCACTATAGGAAAAAATATCTGAATCACTAATATCTAGAAAAATTAAAGCAATTCTGAAATTCACAGTCAACAAATTTGCAAAGACAAAAAAGGAAAATGGCAAGTGTTCAAGAGATTGTGGGAAGAAAGGCACATTAATGAACTGTTGGTGGATTCAAGAATGAGTATAAGCACTTTGGAAAGCTATTTGAAATTATACACAAAAAATCAACCAAATAGGTTTATTCCTTTTACCTCAATTATACCACTGCTGGAATTATACCCAAACAAGATCAAAGAAATAATAAAAGGTTCTATATGTACAAATATATTTATTGACAGCCCTTCTATGTTGTGTAAAAACAAAAGCAATAACAACCACCACAAAATTAAAAAGGGTGCCTATCAATTGAGGAATGACTAATAAAGATATTGCTAATGAATACGATAGCATAATATTATAAAAGTGAGGAAAATATCTGTAAAAAATGAGAAAATAGATCATTTCAGTAACATGGAAAAACTGCTATAGAGTACAGAGAATGAAGTAAATAGAACTAAAAGAACAATTTTTACCATAACAATAAAATTATAAAGATGACTATCTCTCTAGCTATCCACATGCCGTTCTTTTTACAAGAAAATTTCCAAAAGAATTTGATTTTCTCTCTGGGTTTTACATGGTGGAAGTGAAAGAAAATACATTTCTATTTATTAAAAACAACTTAAAAATAGAGAGTACTGAGATGTGAAATGCTGCATGAGCTTTCAGATCAGTTTATCTTTGCTTAATTATTTTATTTTTTATAAGAGACTTTTCATAAAGTATATTTAATCTGTAGATGTTTTAATGTAAACACACATATGAACATGTATAAATACACAGACATTTGTTGTTGTTGTTGTTCAACTGTTTCAATCACGTCCAACTCTTCAAGACCCCATTTAGGATTTTCTTGGCAAAGATACTGTAGTACTTTCTATGTTCTTCTCCAACTCATTTTGTAATTGAAGAAATTGAGACAAACAGGATAAAGTGTGTTGCTCTGGGTCACACAGCTAGTATCTGAGATTAGATTTGAATTTAGGTCTTTCTGACTCTAGTACTCTGTACATTGAGGAAGAACCTATCTATCATCTCTCAAAGCTGTTCATTCTGATTTTAGATTGTTTGGATGATGTTATTTTTTTTTTAGATTGAATCTAAATTTGTCTCTTTAAAATGAGCTCATTGCTCCCAGTTCTGCCCTCTTGGGGCAATCAAACAATTCCATTATACTGTGACCTTCTTAAGGGAAGGGATCATGATTTTGCCTTTATATCTCAAGCATTTAGTCCTGGTTTCTGGAAAACATTAAGTGCTTCATAAATGTTTATTGATTAATTGATTTGAGATCGCCATAATAAAAAAGTGATGTAAGACAGGTTTTATTTATTATTATCCTAATTTTATAGATGAGAAAATTGAGACTCAGATACTCCAAAAGTTGCTTAGGGTCCCACAATTACTAAGTTGAGAAACAGCAGTTGAAGCTCATGTTCTTCTGTTTTCAGGTTATATTTCTTCTACTCCATCATGCAGTTTGTTCCCTGCAGGATCTAGTCCTAGAAAAGTAGAGAAATGAAATCTGCAGTACAGACTGGGGAAGAATAGTCTAGGAAGGGGATGTGTAGCCAGGGCCACCACGAAGTAAGATTTCTGGGTCCTGTCATTAGGATGTCATAAGGAAGAAAAGAATTGTTCTGCTTTGAAATTCTCTTTGGTGTCTCTTGTACACTACCCTGCATCAAGGTAGAAAAATAAAAAAAAATTCTTTTTGTTATTTTAAACCCATCCCAATATAACTCCAAATTATTTTTTTAAATCATGTATTTGTTTTGCATTCTATGATCTTGTCTCAATTGGCTTTGCTTGTGTCTCCTTCATGATATTCCAACTTCTATCACCTTGCAGACAGAACTTATATGCTGGGTTATACTAAATCATGGACTATCATTCAATTCTGCAGGTTAGCCTAGGTAACACATTTGTAGAACTGATGAAGTTTTCATATTCTTGTTCTTTCTTATTTCCTCTAAATGGATCAGAAAGATAAATGAGCTCTTCTCAAACATTATTATACTTTCCATAAAGTATTTAAATGCAGATTGTTTCTTTTTTTAATAATAGCTTTTTATTTTTCAAAAACATGCAGATAGTTTTCAACATTCACCTTTGCAATATCTTGTGTTCCAAATTTTTCTCCCTTTCTCCTTCCCACCCCTTTCCCCTAGAGAGCAATCAATCCAATATAGGTTAAACATGATACAGATAATTTCTTAAACAGACTAAGAATTTCCATTATAATTTTATAACATTTTTAAGATATCATACTTACTCACGCCTCTTTTACAACTTTGTCCTTGCTTTGGTTTGAACTATGACAATCCTCAAATATATGACCTCTGAATTATTGAAGTTTTGAGAAAGAAAGCCTCCATATATATCGGAATGGCTATCATAGTATTTATTTTTGTTAAAAAAAAAGAGTTGAAAATTGAATAGATTTACATTGCTATAGAGATTGCTAAATAGATTCTGTTACATGAATAAACAGAATACTATTGTATGAGAAGTGATAAATATCATTAATACAGAGAGACATGGAAAGGCATAGATGATATGATATAAACTGAAATTGAAAGATTTCAACAGTGTAAATGGAAGGGAAAAATTACAAAAAATTGATATTTAATATTACAAGATTTTAAAGAATATGTTTGGCCCCAGAGTTCAAAATATATCACTTCCTTATTCTTTTTTTTGCAGATGGATGTTGAATACAGCAAATAGCACCTATTATTTTTCAATGTGTTGATTGATTTTGCTGATTTTTTTCCCTTTTTCATCTTTTTATTTATTTTACAAAATAATTCTTTGCTATAAGGGATGATTCTCTGGGGAAGAGAAAATGATACAGGGAAAATGTAGGTCACATAGAAACTAATGATAAAAACTATCTTTTTTTAAAATAAAGTTTTAGAGTAGTTTGAAAAACCACCCACCCTGGGGAATATAGTATATATTTTAAAGGCCAGTCTTCTGAGGATGTAAATATAAAAGCTATAAACCTGAATAATTAGAAGGAAGGTGTTGCTTTTCACAGAAATAGGGAGGTAATGGTGGGATAGACTTTGATGGATGCTAACAAGTTCTGTTTTGCATATATTGAATATTGCATTTTCTATCACAGGTACTTATGTACACCTTATTTCCTTTTGTGTGTGTGTGTTTTAACTCGTCCCCTCAAATTCAGCTCAGTGTTCTTAACAAAGTTTATTGCCCACATTTTCCCTTTTTTGCTATGGGGGAGAAGTCCCACTGTCCAATGCTAATCTTTGTTGATGCTGATTTTTTCACTCATGTCCAATGCTAATCTTTGTTGATGCTCATTTTTTCACTCAGCATCTGGCCCCTTTCAAGGATTCTCTGAAGTTGACATTTGCCATCACTATCTATGTTTACATCTCACTAGCCAGGAAAGGCCACAGTACGCTGCTCTGCTGACTTTCCAAGAAGACTGAGTCGCAATATTTCTTCTCTGCTTGTACACTTCTCCATGACCCAGGTTGCCTGGGGCAGAGGAAGGATTAGGACTCTGCAGGGTAAAATATTTGTGGTCAGAAATTACAATCATTTCATGACCACCATTCCAGTCCTCAGTTTAGCTCTTGTAGCGAATTTGTATATTCAATGAAACATTTACATTCTGGCTGTTTCTTATTTCCTCCAGATGGATCAGGAGACAAACAAGCTCTCCCCACATATTGCCACACTTCTCATGCTCATGCTTAGATTCATATAAACTGATGTCTGCTAAGGGCTTTCTAGAGCTTTGCAAGATGATTTAAGATTTCATAAAATCACTGAATCTCAGAATCAGAAGGAAGCTAAAGTGCTATTAATTAATCAGTTAGAATAGGGGAATAGACCTCTGACTGTTGGTTTGGGAACTCCTAGGTAATTATATATATATATATATATATATATATATATATATGTATATATATATACATACACACACACAGGCACACACACACACATATATATATATAATGCATACAGAGTAAAAAAAAAAGGTGGATGTGGATGGCACTAGTAGGTAGGGGACTAGGAAAGAATTCCAAGGAAGTAGATGTGGAGGGAGAGTATTCCAGGCCTGGAGGAACAGCCAATGTAAATAAATAGAGATTGGAGAGGAGATTTCTGTGTGAAGAATTAAAAGTTGGCCAGTATGGATGGATAGTAAAGAATTAAAAGTTGGCCAGTATGGATGGATAGTAGAATGCCATTTCATACAACCTGTATCTGAATTGGCTCTTCTTTAGCGCTCTCTCAGACAAAAATTTGTTGTGTAGACTCTAATTGAAAACCTCCAAAACCTTTTCCAATGCTTGGCAAACAGTAAATGATTAATAAATGCTTCTTGATTTGACTTGGCTTTGGAAGGAGACTATCCCATGTTTATTAAAAGTTTTCAGTGCTCATGGAAATGACTATATCTACTCATCCATTCAATTTTCTCACACGCTTCAATATTGTGGGATGGCTCTGCTAGAAAGATTTTCTTATAGAAAGCCATAACTTGCTTTCTGAAACTTGGAAAGTCATTTTTCCTATTTCTAACTTCTGAGGCCTTAGCAGAATCAGATCATCTCTATTCTACTGGCCAGACTTTCCCATCCTTGAACATGGCAATCATCATTTCTACCTTCGGTTCTCCAACATGACATCCTTCTACAGTTTCAGCCCTAAACTCTTTTCTATCTTGGTTGTCCTACTCTGGTCATTTCCCAGCTCACCTATGTCCTTCCTAAAATACTATTTCCAGAACCATGCACAATCCTCCAAATGCTTTTTTAATGAAATATTTTTCTCTCAATGTCCTCTCCATTTCTGAACTCTGCAATCCAAAGGTTTTGGTGTTTTTGTTGCTCTTCACACATAATATATTCTCTCTCCCAGTTCCAATCCTTTACCTTCACTTGTCCCCAGCCTAGAACTCTCTCTCTCTCTCTCTCTCTCTCTCTCTCTCTCTCTCTCTCTCTC
>JAJPUD010001496.1:334056-344504 GCA_023553655.1 Myrmecobius fasciatus | reverse complement strand
TCTCTCTCTCTCTCTCTCTCTCTCTCTCTCTCTCTCTCTCTCTCTCTTTCTCTCTGTCTCTCCTGCCTCTTGCTTCCCAGGCTTTATTCAGGATTCAACTCAAATCTTATCTTGTGTCGGAAAAATTTCCCCATCCCAACCTTTTCTATTGCCTTCCCTCTGAGATTACCTCAATTTATATTGTTTGTAGTGTGAATATTGTTTTTTTTTGTTTCCCACCGTTAGACTAGGAGCTCCTTGAGGGCTTTGTTAGTTTACTTTTGTTAGTTAGTATGTCTAGTGCTTAGCACAGGACCTGGAACTTAGTAAACACCTAGTTAATGCTTATTGACTATTGACTGTCTGATAGCCAAACTGTTTAATTTATCTTGGTGTCTATATTATATCTCCCATCTTTGATTTCATGTCTTTTTAGTAGACAAAATTATTAGAAAGTGACTTTCTGCAAGACTGAGGAAACAAGGAGGGGGGGGAATAGGTCCTCAAACACTTTCTATTCTATGTATATTTATATCTGCATATATGTATGTATGAAGGGGCACTGATGCAATATGTAACAGATTAACATCATACAAGGCATAATAAAATGGAGATTCTAACAATTGTAGAATAGACAATTTATGGGATATGAAGGTAATGGAATAAAATCCTCCTATAAAAAGGACAAAGGAAATATTTTCAGAGAAGTCTAGGAAGAGAGTTTGAACTGTTACAGAGTAACATGATAAGAACCAGGAGAAAAATTAATGCAACAATAACAATATTGTAAATACAACAATTTTGAAAGACTTAAGAACGTGGATCAATGCCCAGTCATGATGTGATGAGACATGTCATCCCCTCAATTGCCAGAGAGCTAAATGGACACTATGCTGAATGAGACACACATTTTTGGACATGACCAGTGGACAAATTTGTTTGGTTTGACTGTGTTTATTTGTTGTAAGATTCTTTTTCACTTTCCCAATTAGGAGAGAGTTTTGGGGGTGAAAGGGAAAGAAAAATCTAAGTTTTTTTTAAAGAGAAAGAATTAAGCTAAAAAATAAAACAAAGGATCCAAGGTGATTCATTAAAGATCTTCATTTAAGAGAATGAGATACCTTATCTGAGAAAAAGGTAGAGATCATAGAAAGCTACAAAGAAGAGGCCAAATGTGAGTTGATTCTTGAAGGAAAAGAAATTTTTTTGACAATCATAGATGGAGAGGGAATGTGGTAGAAGTCAGTATATGGTCTTTGGCTTCATGAGAAACTTGAGGTCATAAAAATAATTCTGTGCTTTTTAAAAAAGACAATCCAGCTACTTCTCCTCTCCCTCTCTGGTCATTTTAATTCAGACGTTTTCAGTCATGTCCTGCTCTTTGTGAATCCTAGAGAAGTTTTCCTTGGCAAAGAAACTCCAATGTTTTGCCATTTCCTTCTTCATCTCATTTTTTTAAATGAGGAAACTGAGATAAAGTGGACTAAATGACTTAGTAAGTATCAGAAGCCAGATTTGAATTCAGGAAGATGAGTTATCCTTACTTCAGAACTAGCATTCCATCTACTGTACCACTTGGTGCCCTCATACTTCAACTCTCTAATTAAATTGCTGTCCATCTGGTACCCTCAATAGGGCAGTGAAGTGATACAGTGGGTGTGTTCCAAACTAGGGTCAAGAAGACTTGAGTTCAAATTAGGTCTCAGATACTAATAAGCTATGTGACTTGGAATAAGAAGGAAATAGTAAACAACTTTAGCATCTTTCTTTAAAAAAAATCCAAATGGGGTCATATAAAGTAGGAAGGAAACAGTAAACCCCTCGTGTCTTCCCTAAGAAAATCCTAAATGGGTTCATAGAGAGTAGGGCATGACTGAAACAGCTGAACAACAACAACTCTGAACAACTTTTTATTGTATGATCAAAACAAGCACCAACACAAAGAAAGTTAAAACAATTCTTTGTAATTTTTATTAGCCAGTCTTGTTCCAAAAGGAGACTGTTAAGAAAGCATCTCCCCCATTACTTATAGAAAACAGGATCCTGAGGTTGAGGGGAAAGAGTGACAATGGATGTCAGAGTTACTCCCACCTGAATATCCTCACGGATATCCTCAAGGAGGCTCTTGAAGGTTACTTGCCATCCCGGGGCTGATAAGGAACCAGAGCTGTGATTTATGTGATATACATACATACACATGTACAGGCACACATATAACATATGTAAACACATTGTATCACACACACGAACATATCTGTATGCACATGATAGCATATATATTTATATACAATACATATGATCACAGATATGGATATAAAGGTATAGATTTTTTAAAAAAATCATTGCCAAGGAAGTTTTCTTTAACAATGCTGATCTATACCTTAGTTACAATTGATTATTTAAGAAAGTTGCCTGGGGCATTTAGGAAATTAAGTGATACATATGTTGATTATTTTTTTGTTTGAGATACTTTTCCTTTCAATATCTTTGAAAATCATTGTTATATGAAATAGTTCTCGATATATTGGTAAATTAAAAAATAAAACAATAGAAGACTTCAACACTATCTGCCTATTTATCAAATTGTTTATTTTTTACTAAATGTAAACTTCTCTCCCTCATACCCTCCTCCTTCCTTCCTTCCTTTCTCTTTTCCTTCCTTCTTTCCCTTTCTTTTCCTTTCCCTTCCCTTTTTGTTCCTTTATTATTTTCTTCTTCCCTCCATTTCCTTCTATCTTTCTTTTAATCTTTCTTTTTTCCTTCTCTTTCTATTCCCTTTTCTTTTGTATTTATTTTTCTTCCTTCCTTCTTCCTTCCTTTCCCCTCCCTCTTTTCTCTTTCTTCTTTTCCCCTTTCCTTTCATCATCTTTTCCTTTTTATTCCCTTTCCTCTCATCCCCTCCTTTTTTACTTCTTTCTTTTCTTACCTCCATTTTTTACTTTTTCTTCTTTTCATCCTTCCTTCCATCCATCTTTCCTTCCTTCATTCCTTCTTTATTTCCTTCCTTCCTTCCTCCTTTCTTCCTTTTTTTTCTCCCTTCCTTTTCTGGGATTCTCAGTGGTTCCTACAATAAATACTTAATACAGTTTTGCTGAATTGAATCAAATATATTTTACTGAAATACAGAGTTTATTTCCAATTTTTGTGTGTTTGTTTTGTTTTTCTATCTGCAGGAACTAACAGAGCTTAGCCCATTGAAAATGCTTAATATACTTATGTTATCTTATGGGATCCAAGACACCTGGTTTTCAGTAAGCAGAAGAGGACACTGAAGAGAAGGGGAAAGCTTCTCTGAAACACCAGCAAAATTAATGAGAACTAGGTCCCTCCATTACTCCCATAAATGTGTCAGTGTGGGAATCCTAGGGACTTTGGTAACTCAGAAGAAGCCTACTTTTCCTAAAGTCCATCCTCTCATCTTTTCCCCTCTAACCTCAGTTTCCCTCTCTGTAGCAAACTAGAAATTGGGCTCCAAGTTCTGCATAAAGCTCTCCAGTTCTGTGGTCCTCTCTCATGTCAGGAAATTGCTTAGTGACACCCCAGCTGTTTACAGGCAACTAAAGGGTTCCATTACGAAACTCTGCAGCATTTAAGTGTTGGGAAAAAGATTCTGAGTTGAACTTTTTTTGTTTAGAAGGAGAAGCTAGAAAGATATAAAGGAGGGGTGCTCTCAAGGCTGCAGCATTTGTAGAGTAGACCTTGCTTCTCATCCCCCGCCACCATGTCTCTAGGCTTTCTGTTTTCTGCACTGGAGCTAGTGGTGCTGACTCAAGGTAAGCTTGCTCAGTTGTTGGCTGGCCAATTTATTGAAAAAGTCCTGCACTGGAAAAAAGAAAATGAACTTAAAAGAAAAAAAATACAAAGTTTTGCATGTGGCTATAAAGAATCCATTTCACAAGTACAGAAGTGAAGAAACATATTGAGAAGGCAGATTTTGTTTTTTGGAAAAAAAGATTTGAAAGTTTTAATGGATTGAATATAAAATAGCAGTGTGATGTGGTAGTTAAAACAAACAAACAAATAAACCAAAAAACTAATGAGATTTTGGGCCACCTTAAAAGAGATAGAATAGAAAGGCCCAACTATCTTCTGCCTGATCAGACCTTATCTTGTGGGGTATTATGCTTAACTCTTGGTGCCAAAATTTGAGAAAAAAAATGTTGGCAAGTTGTATTCAACTCTTCAAGACCCAATTTTGGGCTTTGTTAACAAAGATACTAAAGTGATTTCCTTCTCTAGCTCATTTTACAGATGAGGAAACTGAGGCAAATAAAGTTAAGTGTCTTGCCCAGGATAACATAGCTATTAAAGGTCTAAGGTCAGATTTCAATGTAGGACGACTTGGAGGTTCTGGATAATGGTAGGATTTTATATCATGTAATGTTATGTCCTGTCATATTATATTTTGTTACACTACATTACATTATATATATTATATTACATTATATTGTATTATGTTATATTGTATTATGTTATGTCATGTGATGTTATTTCGTGGTGTTTTGTACTGCATTGTATTATATTGTATCATATTATAATTCATACTTAACAGCAGATTATCAAACAGTGTGTGAGTTACTATGTCCATTTCCTTTGCCTAAAGCTCTCCTCTCCTCAAGCCTCAGGCTTATGGTCTAGGGCAGGTTTATTTCTAGGGGGAGCTTTGGCTTTTGATGGGGAAAGGAGCAACAATAAGTTTCCTTTTCTCATAACCTTTGGTTCCTGAAACCCCACCAGGAGCAAATATTTAAAACTTAGGGTTGTTTTATTTTTGCTTTTATAAACTTTGGGTTCGTGTCTATCTTCCCAAAGAAGAGAATAGAAAGGTACTCAATATCCTACATGAAGTTGTACATGAAGAGTGTATGGGACAGGTATTTTACTCCACGTACACAAAATAAATACTAAACATAAGATTAGCAATCTATGTTGAAAGGCTGGTACAAAATCAGAATCAGTAACAATTTATAATCCAAAGGGAAGCTGATACTTCAACTTCCTCAGAACATAAAGCAGTTGGCAAGATTTCGGAGGCATTTCTATTTCTCTTCAGTTTGGCTCTGTCTCCTTCAAAATCTTTATCTTTTAGCAAACCAGGCTAGAGTTTGGTCTCTACCTCTTGATGATCATCTTCTCCAATGAATAAGCTTTCCCCTTCCTTCCACTGCATTAAGACCCCTCTAACTCTCAAAGTCACTTCCAATGAGACAAGTTCAATCATCATTTGTCAATCATCATCAAAGTCAATCATCAGTCAGCTACTCAGAAAAAGGAAATAGCAGAAAAGGCAGCCAGAGGCCTGGGAACATAAACTTCTTTATTTTACTGCCCTGAGACAGCAGTAACATGAATTACTAGAAAGGGCCAGCCTTGGCTGTCACCCTTCATTCAAAGTCTTGGAGTTTCATAATGTATCCTGAGAGATCAAAGGAAGGCAGAACCAGATGGAAACAATTTCTCTTTTTAATAGACATTTATCCCTCTAACACTATCAGTAAAAAAAAAAAAGATTTATTAAAGATGTCCAGACACAATGCTAAATACTGCTCTCAGAGAGCTGACAATCCAATGGAGGAAGGCAACATACAAAAAGAGGCTGAAAAGGGAGGAGGTGGGAAGGCTCTTAAGGGAAGACTATGTGAGACAGGTTCAAAGGAAAGAAGCCAGGTGGGGAATGTAGAAATAGCTGGCCTGAGTGCTCGACCTCCAATTAAAGGGGTCTCAGAGACAAAGGTGCTGATGGAGTGGGAGTTCTAAGCCTGGTACAGCTAAGGAAAATTTCTGAATTTTCACTATTATTCCCACTTATGCCTTTGGCCTTAGGCTAATGTCACAGTTGGGAAGACTACATTGCCCAAATATACCCAAATATTGTTACTATGTCCCTGGAGTCCTCAGAAGTTTCTAAAAAAGCCTAGAACACGTTAGATTTCTTTATTTGGGTATATCTCACCCACTCTCTGCAGCAGAACATAAGTTCTTTGAGGGCCAGAATTGCTTTTTCTCCTTTCATTTTCTCAGAACAAAGTAGATGGTGACCAAATGTTTCTTGAATGACTCTGGAAGTGAATTTCCCCATGAATTCTCTTATTCTTTCATGATTTCCAAAATCCAATCTAGGGCATGAATTGTTTCTGTCCTATTATATCCCAGCCTGATAATATATCAGAAGTAGGAGCAATAACAATAACCACAATGTGATCTACTCAGGGGGAAGGATCTTAGTATATATGTAAATATCCACATGGAACATATATATAAAGTAAATATAGCAAATGAGATGGAGATGAAGGGAATAAGTATTTATTAAGTATCTGCTATGTGCCATGAGGAACTGAAAGAAGTTCACGTATCTGTAATCATAGAATACATGGAGAATTAAAGTATTCGGAGACTAAGCTAGAGAGCAAGAGTCAAGTTAGGAAGCTGAGGGAGCTCATCAAGAAGTGAAGTGATATGGTAAGGTCCAAACTTGAGAAAAAATTATCTTGGCAGTTGAGCAGATGTTGGTTTGAGTGAGAGAGAGACTTGAGTCAGAGACAAATTACTGGCATGTAGCAATATTAAAAGAATAAAAGGATGAAAGCTTAAAAAGGGGTTTTGACTGAGCAACAAGAGAAGCAGATGATATTTCCATGACTTCTGAAGAAAGGACAGGACTCGACAACAGATTGGCTATTTGGAGAGCATGTGTGAAAATTCAAGGATGACATCAAGCTTTTGAATTGTTTTGGAGAGAATGATGTTGGAAAGAGAAAATTGTTTGGAGGGCAGTTGAGTTCTGTTTTGAACCTGTTGAGTTTAAGCTGTCAACAAAATATCCAGTTTGAGTTGTCCTGAGTACAATTAATGATATGTGACTATAGTTCAGGCAAATCAGGGACAGATTTGGGGAGAATCTGCATGGAGATGATCATCAAACCTGGTGGGAGATGATGAGAAAAGAGACAATAGAGAGGAAGAAGAGAAAGAGATCAGGCAGAGACTTGTGAGACATTCATGGTTAGATTTGCAATTATTGAAGAGAAGGTAATCAATAATGTTAAGTGCTATGGAGTCATAGTAGAAGGTGAAGATAAGTGCTACTAAAAAAATCTGTTATAAATAGTTTGGGAAATATAGAACCTTTGTTTTGTTTTTTTTTTTTCTTGTTGTGTTTTTTCCCAGCATTTATCATAGTATCTGGCACTTAATAAGTACTAGATGACTTGAATTGACTGTTAGCCTAATTCTTGCAATAAACTGCCTTACTAAGGCAGGACAACACTGAGCTTCAATCAAAAGAATTTTTTAATGATTAGACCTGCAGGGATAATATACCTCCCCATGTGTCTGATTTATAAAGACTATTAAATCTTTTTTCTTTATTAAAGCTTTTTATTTGCAAAACATATGTATGGGTAATTCTTCAATATTGACCCTTACAAAGCTTTCTGTTGCAAATTTTCCCCCCTACTCCCCACCCCTCCCCTAGATGGCAGGAAATCCACTATATGTTAATTATGTTAAAATACTTGACAAATCAAATCTATGTATACATATTTCCAGCCTTATCATTTTTGTGCAAGAAAAATCATATCTACAAGAAAAAAAAACCAGAGAAAGGAAACACAATGCAAGCAAACGTCGATAGAGAGTATAAAAATGTTATGTTGTGGTCCACATTTCATATCCCTCTCTCTGGGTGTACATGGCTTTCTTCACTAAACAATTAGAACTGGTTTGAAACATTTCATTGTTGAAGAGAGCCATGTCCATCAGAATTGAAGATCATTAAATCTTGAAGCCTACTTGAGAGTATTCACATTGCCAGCAGATATTAGATTATATGACTTTTGAAGTCTCTTCTGTCTGAAATTTTGAGATTCTTTGGAAAGATGAAATGAAAGAAAAAAATATGAAATTGTCTATAATTTTGCAAGGACTTCAGATTGTGAAGTATTTCAGTTTCCTCATTCTTCAGAAGGAAGTTGGTCACCACATCCTTAATTCAATTTCTCTTCTTCCTTTCTAGCAATGATTATAAATAAACCACAAGAATTCAAGCAATATGAAGTGGTTTATCCTCAAAAACTACATGCCGTGCAAAAAAGACAGATTCAAGAAAATCTAACGGAGCCTTATGGCAAAGAGGTAACCACTGCAGATGCCCTTATGGGGTAGTCATCTCAGTCAGGGATTGAAAAATGTAGCCCTTCCCAAATCAAATTTTCTTGGATGAATAAAATCTCACAACTGGATCCCCAAACTCCAAATGGCTGTTCCATTGTGCTGCCCAATTTCACTATAGCCCACTCTCATACAGTGAGCAGGTACCATAAAATTGCAAAAAGGAAAAAAAAAACAATTGGTTTGCATTGATCTAGCTCATCAAGCTTTCCAACTATTTTACATTTTGTGTAATATTTGTCTCATTTTACATATTTGCCTCATATCTACATTTTTATAATATTTGTCGAATATTTTACAATTTTGTCTCATATTTATATATTTGTTTTATTTTGTGCTGACAGCAGACCTAAGAGATAGATGTGTCGATTGTAATTATCTCCACTTTACAGATGAGAAAAGTGAGGCTGAGAAGGGTAATTTTCCCAGGATCATATAATTTCTACGTTATTGAGAAAGAATTAGAACTCGTCTTCCTAACGTACAGATTTAATATTTTAATTCAACTCTCCTAACAACGAATCCAGATTTTCTCAGGAAGCCATTACCTACTTTGATGTGCCATGTTTTCATTTGAGATAGGTGCCTCAGCATGAATGGTGGTACCTAACTACATGGGTCACCCCATGAGGCTTTGCCCAAATGTGATTAATAGACTGTCTTATTACAACACTGAGCACCAATCATGTCTAGAGCTGTGTTAGCCATCCTTTCCCCATTTTTAGGTAGTGAAAAGACATCCATTTACCTTTAGTCTTTTGCATTTGACCTTACTCAAACTCCATAAATGTCTCATTTAACCCCTCAGATAATGTCCCAGGACAAGGGCTTGTAACCTTCTTGGTATATAGACTCCTTTGAGTATTAGGGTAGACTACAGACCCCCTCCCATTCACAATGTTTTTGAATGAACAAAATAAATACATAGAATCTTAAAGAAAATGAATCCTATAAAAAAGAATTCAGGACTTTGTCGCTAGGTATTGCCGACAGTCATGTTTTTCAACACAGAGAAACGTTTTAATAATTGCTTCATTTTATGCTTAAAGCACAAAAACCAATGGACTACAAGTAGCATTTTAAAAACTAAATAGGACAAGGCAGGGTGGATAAAACTAGAATTTTTACTGAAGGCAAAGGGGAAGAAAGAAAGAACTGATAACAGAAGGGGGAGATCTACTTTAGGTAAAATAATAAACTGAGCAGCAAATACCCAATAAAACTGATATCTCAAGCTGAAGTTTTGCAGAGAGAGCAGTATAGTACCCAGTAAATAGCTTCAGAGTTGTAATTAATATCTCAGCTTGATTTTATGGACTAGCAAGTTGATATGACTTACTGTCTTGATGAAATACTAAAAGTTCCTTGCCACACCAATTATATTTAAATACAGTTTTTAGTAAGACAACAGTCACTTTTCCCATAAAAAAATTACAGAACCTATCTGTGGGTGTCAGTTTAAAAATTCCAGCCCTAGAATTTCTGTATGAAATTGCCAAAGGGTTGTGATCTCCATAGGAGGGATGATGTTTCTACACTGGGACTTTGCCAGACTGATTTAATCATTACTCCTTCGTGAAAATGGGTTGATCATAGTTACACTAGTTGTTCTCTGAGGTCTATTCCAGTTTAGATTTTCACTAATCAATGTAGAAGACTAAAAAATAAATTTAAAAAATCATTTAATAAGCTTTGGTTTGATTGCTAATAATGACTTTTTGTTTTTAGAAAAAATATGAATCTGAAGTACAATATCAAATTATGTTAAATGGGGAAAACGTAGTCTTCCAACTACACCAAAACAAGTGAGTCTTGTTATCTAACCTGATCTTGTTAAGTTTTAAAATACATTTTGGGTTTCAGAACACCTGCTTTCAAACTGAAGATAGAGGACCTATTATAAAATAAATGGCAAATCTGCCCTCACTTTTGTTTTTCATGATGATCTTTTTCTAAGGAGCTATGAGGACTTAGACATCCCTGAAGAGCCACTAGCCTTTTAATAGCAGAAGAGGACGATAGCCTTGAGGGGAATTCTGATATTTTAGTAGAGTCAGGAAGATTTAGATTCAAATTTTGCTTCTATCTCTTACAAGCTATATTACAATGGGAAAGTATAACCTCTCTGACCTTTAGGTTCTTTGTCTATACAATGGGAAATAGATATAGATATACTATCTATATCTAAAACATGTTGGAGTGCTCAGGAAGAATAATATATGTTTGCAAACTTCAATACACAAATTTCAATTTCTAATTATTAAAATTATTATGAACATTTGACTGAGGAACAGAATTAA
>JAJPUD010001496.1:279060-334046 GCA_023553655.1 Myrmecobius fasciatus | reverse complement strand
AGTCAGATGCCCAATTGAAGGAATCTGAGTAAGCATTTGTGTGACCAAAACAAAGTAATAGCAAGCACATGTAATTGGATTAATTCCCAGCCTCAATTGTTATCAAGATGTTGGGGAAAAGGGTAGCTTTGACTTAGAGTCAAGGGAGTTTCTTTGCCTATAAATTATTTGCCTTTAACAACCCAGAGAATCCTAAAAGTTCTTTTATAGATCAGCCCAGAACAATACATCAAAGGGAGCTGGGGACTCTGAATGAAAAAAAACCTATGAGTGTGGATTCTAGGTATGACTTGTATAACCTTTGCCAAGTCATAAGAGGGACATGGCAGTAGAATATAGATTACATATGAACAGCAGTAAGTAATTCAGTGTATTGGGGGAAACAATGAGAAACCAGTCTAAAAAGATCAATTATAATCAGATTGTGAAAGATTTTTAAGTACCTAATAGAGGAGCTGTCATTCTATTCTCAAAGCAATAAGAATCTAATGAAACTTTTTGATAAAGAAATTTGGTTGGATCTGTGCTTTAGTAATATCAATTTCACAGCTTTATGGACAGCAGACTAGAAACAGGGAAACCAGTTAGGAGGATGTTATTACAATAATCCAGTTGAAAAGAAATGAGGAGTTTAGTAGTTATGTACAGAGGGAAAAGAAGTAGGATGGAAAAGATATTATGGGGAAGATATTAGCAAGAGTTAAGATTTCAAGGGGATAGAAATTCAAGGTTGAAAAAGATTTGAGAGCCCAGATCCTTCATTTTATGGATAGAGGCTCCTGAGCCTCAGGAAAATACAGTGACCTGAATATGAAGGGGTGGGATTTGGAGTCATGGGCTCAAAATTAATTCTGTGATGAATAATAGCAAGAATTCTTCATTTGGGTGAAGACTAGATTAGCTGATCATTTGATTTCCATCTATCTGACTCTAAGGTTCTGTGATTCTGTAAAAACTACATAGAGACAAGTCATGAACAATTTTTCCCCCTTGGTTAATCTTGATTTTGACTTTATCATGCATAACTACTGACTTTTTTTTTCTCCCCAGTGACCTCTTGTCTCCAGGCTACACAGAAACATATTACTTATCAGATGGAAAGAAGATCACCACCAGTCCTCAGATGATGGTAGTGATAGGGGTTTGCCTGAGCAACTTCTGGGATTCCTTGGACTTTATTGACAGTTATATACATGCTATGTAGGGCACACATGCTTTGGATAGACTCGGCCATCCATCCCTTGTATGAGAGCCCAACTCATTGGAGTGTAGATTGAGATCTGAAGTGATTTGGAGTCCAACCTCCCTCATTATAAAGATGAAAAAAAATTGGCCATAGAGAAGTCAAACAAGGGCCTGGTTTTTGGGAGTCCTTCATTATCATTTACTATCAAATTGATTCCAGTAGCATTTATTGAGTACCTTCTGTCTTCAATACAATTTATGCCATTTTTATAGCCTCCTAATGAAAAACAATTTTGTAATCAGTGGACAAATGTAAAGCAATGAGGTAGAACAATGTCTAGAACTCTGGATCTGGAATCAGAAAAAAATGTGTTCAAAGCTAGACATTTACTAGGTGTAGGACTGTGGGCAGTTACTTAACTTATGTTTGCCTCAGTTTCCTCAACTATAAAATGAGGATAATAATAATACCTAATTCCAAGGTTTGTTGCAAGTATTAATTGAGCTAATATTTGTAAATAGGCTTTTTGAACATACAAGTGCTACATAAATGTTTATTTTCTTCCCTTACTCCCAATAAATTCTTGTTAGGACTTGACTTTGTTTTAATGAAGTATTTAGACTTACTGGTTTCTCAGGCCTCTTTCAACTCTTTCTTAAGATTACTTGATCAAGGGAGAAGGGGGCAAGGATCCAAAAATAAACATTTAGTAGAATCAAGTTGTCATTCTCAAGGTGAAGTCTCCTATGACTCAATCAAGGAACTTTAAAGACCGTGCTACAAAAATAAGATGATGCAGGAGGAGCCATTCATTATACCACTCATATTCTAATAGCTCTATCAGTCAATAAACCAACAAGCATTTATGAAGTACTCACTATGTGTCAGGTACTCTGATAGGTGATAGGAGTACAAGTACAAGAAAATCAAACAGTCCTTACTTTCTATGGTCTTGGTATCCCAAACATCAGCTCTTGGATGAGTAATATTCAATGTAGAAAGTACTAAATGTGGGTCCTGATCCCAGGCTGCTTAACAATTTGTTACATATGGTAAGAGTGGAGAAGAAAAAAGACGGGACAGTTACCCAGGAGCTGGGGAGGAGTGATGGGATTCTAACGAGTGTGAGATCCAGAAATGGGCTCTACAATTCTCACTAGTTATGTATTTTAACAAATAGGGATCACCTTTTGGAAAGCCTGACCAAAAGTGAACATTTTTTCCTTTGACATTATGTATTTATTAGAGCCTTGGGACTCTCCTTCATACAGATATTTCCAGGAGACCAGAGTGGTCTTAGAGACCCCTGAAACCAGAGGATAGAACAGAGGGTAGGAAATTGTAATAGAATACTACTGGATGATATTTAAACTCAGATCCCAAAAGATTTAAATCATGATTCATATACTTATAATTTTAAGTAAGTCACATTTTTTCCATCTCAGTTTTCAACTTTGGAAAATGATAAGGATTGAACCTCTGAGATCCTTACTGGCACTAAAACTATGATCCTGTGACCTGTGAGATCTTGGACATCAATAGGTTAAACTGTCTGAGTCTCAGTTTACTTATCTGCAAAACTAAGGGGTTGGACTAAATATCCTCAAAGGTCTAGTTCATGGATAGTAGCTGGACATGGTGTTTTCACTGGCAGAGATGAAGAAATTGCTTCTACCAATGCAACCTGGCAAATTCTCTGTAGCTTATGACTAGAAATTGCTGCAGAGAACAGTGAGAGGGACTCGTATGAGATCACACATTTAATCTTTGTCAGAAGCAGGACATGGACCTTGGTGTTTCTGGTTTCTAGGCTAGTTCTCCATCCACTAGACCATCCTGCTTCTTAGACCTAGATTCAAGGGTCCAACTCTAAAATCTTTTATCTTTAATATGTTTTTTTTTTCATTGAGCAATTCATTTTAGTTTTGGAACATCAGCAATAAATGGGAATGTCCCCAGTCATTTCGACCTATTGCACGTTGAGAAATTTTCTGTGGCCCCAATAGACATGACACGCAGGCTTTCTATTAAGTGGAAGTAGTAACAGTATTGGTGAGAGTGCCAGTGTCAACTCTGTGTGAAAAGATAAACACAGGAGCTTGGGCCACTATTTCACATTTGTGGTTTCCTGCAATGAAAACTTTCTTTCACAACCCATTCTACTTCTCTCCTCTCCAGAAACACTGTTATTATCAAGGTCACATCTTGAACGAGGAGGACTCTGTTGCCAGCCTCAGCCTGTGTGAGGGGTTGAGGTGAGTATAATATTGTTGATAACAGTAGAATTGAGCTCCACTAGTCAGGCTTAGCACTGCTGCAAGCCCCAATCCAATGCAATGAGCATTTATTGAGCACCTACTGTGTGAAAGGCACTATGATTTAAAAAAAAAAAAGCAATCCTGACCTTTTAAAAACTGTTGGCATCTATTTTTTTTTTAATTTCCTTCCAATTTGTCTTCCCTAGATACAATGCAAACTGGGGGCAGCTAGGTGGCACAGTGGATAGCACACCAGCCCTGAAGTCAGGAGAACCTGAGTTCAAATCTGGTCTCAGACACTTAACATTCCCTAGCTGTGTGATCCTGGGCAAGTCACTTAACCTCAACTGCCTTAGCAAAAAGCAAAAAAAAAAAAAAATTAAAATAAATAAATTAAAAATAAATTAAAAAACATAATGCGAACTATCTAAGCTTAGATTTCCATATTTTAAACCATCATATTCCAAGTGGTTAGCACAAAGGAGGTGCTTAATAAATGTTTATTGATTGATGATTAAGTTAGGAAAAGAAGGAAGGTGGGTTGCAATACATTAATCATAGAAACAGATAAGTAGATATGTATATATTATACATGTGTGCTATATATCATATATGTTGCATGCATGTGTACATGTATGTGACACATAAATGACAAACACATACTGTTATATTATACATATATACTTATACATGCACATATACATATACGTAACATACACAAAATTAAATGCATAATATAACATTATGTGTTTGTATTTTGTGCATCACATACATGTACACATGCATGTAACATATAATGCAATGAAAAGTATACATAATCTATTATATGCAATTATATAATGTTATGCCACATATGTACAACATGTATAAATATATCATAATCTATATAACAATATAGAATCATTATATGTCTATATATGATACAGTTTATTATATGTCATTTACTAATGTAACTTTCAGCTTTCTATTGGAGGGTTACATAGATAGGACCTCAATTAATGAGATTTGTTCACACCCTCTTAAAGACCCTGGCTATTACCTGGGTTGGACAGCTGAGATTTTGCCCTAGGATGACAGAATTTAGAAAGTAAAGTAGATAATGTTCCTTCAAATCAGTAGAAACAACTAAGCTTATTAGGAATCATTTGCTAAAATAGGAAGCACCAGGAGGGACATATCCCTCGCATTTGATGTCTCCCTTCAATTCTGATCACAAACCTAGTAAGCCATTCCCAGGCTCAGTTCAATATTCTCCCAGCAGGAGCCTTCTTTTACAAAAGGCCTTAACGCGTCTCTCTCCCTACAGCCTTGTTTCCCAGGTTTTGAATTCTCTACCCTTTTCCTCCTAAAATGAATTTGTTTTCAAAACTTGACCCAAGGGACCCTCTGTCACATTTGTAACCAGCATGTGAGATGATGGTTTATCTTGGGTTGTAGACTTGCCATGTCCAGTTCTGTTAATAAAGTCAGTTTTGCATTATTTCTGTCTTATTTCCCAGAGGCTTCTTCAAGCACCGTAATCAAAGCTACCTAATAGAACCTCTGAAAGATGGTGACCAACAGGCACATGCTGTCCTGAAATATGAGGATCTAGATCCTGCAAACCAGATCTGTGGAATAGAGAACTCAGACAAGAAGCACATCCTAACCCGGAACACTAGAGCAGTCTCCAATCCAAAAGTAAGCCCACCTTTCATAATGATACATTTATATCTCTTTTACCACTTCCCTACCATGCCATCTCCAGGATTGCTTTTTTTTTAAACAATCCAGATAGTAATTTTTTGAAATGCAAATTATCTGAATGACTTCTGAGGGCTATTGTGCCCTGACTCATTTCTCAGTTTCTCAGAATCCCTTTCCATTTAACATCAAAAGAGATATTTATAATAACAATAATCTATAATTTTAAATTTCTTCTTAATATCAACAGGATTTTCTTACAGCTCCAAAATACATCAGCCTTCTCTTGGTCGTGGATAAAACTTTTGTAAGTATAAAGATTAATGTTTTTAGCCAACTTTGACTGGCGTCCTCATTAAGAATTAACACTGTGATATATAGAGCTAATGCTTTAATATATATAAAAGAGAATAGTGGAACAGAGTAAGAAGATTATCAAGAGAAAGACTGTGATTTCTTGGGGAAAGAGAACTCCCAGATGAGATGCAAATTGGTATCTTCACTTTTAATCTATATAGTCTGAGAGCTTCCCAAAGCTTTAATAGGTTAAGTACCTTACCCAGAGTTCCACAGCTTGTACAACTCATAGTTAATACTTGAGATTGGCCACATAATCTGCTCTTTATCTGTTATAGGACATTAAGGACCCAGGAAATTATAGTATAGCACTACTCCGCCCTGTTTAGAATATATCAGAGTGATGGCTTGTATTCTCACTCTCAAGTCCAGGAAGGACATGGACAAACTCAATAGATTCTGGCAGAGAGCTCTGAGGATGAGGAAGAGCCTGTAATTTTTCCAATATGAGGATCAATTGAAAGAACTGGGGAGTTTTAACCTGGAGAAGAATGAAAAGGAGACATGAATATTGTTATGTAGGAGATACATTAAATTGGTTTGGCTTATCTGGCCCCAGAGAACAGCACCAGGAGCAGAGGATGCAAAAGGATCAATTTAGGCTAGATGTCACCAAGTAACTTCAAATAATTAGATTGTATGAATGTCATGGAATGCCCAAAGAATAATGGAATCTCCCTTTTTTTGGAGGTCTTTAGTTAAAATTCCAATGATCTTTTGTCAAGGCTTTGTAGGAATATTTTTCTTTATTTATGGATTGGGCTAGAGTTCTCCAAAGTCCCATCTAATTGAGATTATATGTTCTGAAATGTTTCAATTCTCAGTTGAGAATAATTGTCATTATTTGAGCTATCATTAAAACCATTTTGATTGTTCTCTCCTTTGAAAATATAAAATCAAAAGTTTCTTGCAATTTCAGCTTTCTGATGCTAAAAGGTCAATTAACTTTCTAGACTTAGAGAGCTACAGAAATCAATCTCTATAATGGAGAGTTTGGGATTGGACAATACAGACTAACTGATTGATAAATTTTGAAATACGTAGAAGATTAATTGCAATTCTTTTACCTTTGAGTTTTCAAATATATGAAAACATCCTCTTTCTAATATTAATTATTTTCTAATAAAGCTCTTACTCAACAAAAAGGTTGAGCTAAAAGAGACATTTGCATTATTCTAATTCCCAATTTGATAGATGAAAATAATGATTACTTGGAAGTTTAAATCTCATAAGATCAATAGTCCTATATGTTTTTAAAAAATCACCTACAACTTATTATTAAATACTTACTGTGGGCAGAATGCAATGCTAGGGCAAAGTGGAGATATAAAGTTTATCATTTTAGTTAATTAAGGAGAACAAACAAACAACAACAAAAAAAAAATCCCTCCAAAATTCTAGGTGATGTTTGAAGGGAAAAGTCATTGACAACAGAAAAAATAGGGAGATTTCCCTGGAGGAGGTTTTGCTTGGAGCTATGGATCAGTGAGGAAACTCATTCTGCAGCTCAATAGACTTAGAGGTGATAGAGCACAACATTTGTCCCAAGACAGAGAGTAGTCCAGTTTGATTGCAGCATATATACAAGGTTTGGAACACTATCACTCAAGACTAGGATACAGTGTGCTGCACAGGATAGAGATTGGATTTAATGTCAGAAACTTGTTGTTTTTGTTTTTTTAATCATTGCAGTCTTGTCTTTGTAAACCCATTCGGAATTTTTTTTTAAAATTTAATTTAATTTATTTTTTATTAAAGCTTTTTATTTGCATAACATATGTATGAGTAGTTCTTCAACATTGACCATACAAAGCTTTCTGTTACAAATTTCCCCCCCCCTATTTCCCTCCCCTCCCCTAGATGGCAGGAAGTCCACTACATGTTAATTATGTTAAAATATCTGACAGGTCGAATATATGTATACATGTTTCCATACTTATCTTGCTGTGCTAGAACAATCGTATCTGCATGAACAAAAAAATCTGAAAAAGGAAACCTAATGCAAGCAATCATCAATATAGAGCATGAAAATGATATGTTGTAGTCCATATCTCATGTCTCTCTCTCTGGATGTATATGGCCTTCTTTACTGAACAATTGGAACTGGTTTGAAACATTTCATTGTTGCAGAGAGCCATGTCCATCAAAGTTGATCATCATATAGTATTGTTGTTGCCGTGTATAATGATCTCCTGGTTCTGCTCGTTTCACTCAGAATCAGTTCATGCAAGTCTCTCCAGGCCTCTGTGAAATCGTCCTGCTGATCGTTTCTCACAGAACAATAATATTCCATAATATTCATATACCATAATTTATTCAGCCACTCTCCAATTGAGGGGCATCCATTCAGTTTCCAGTTTCTAGCTACTACAAAAAGGGCTGCCACAAACATCCCATTCGAAATTTTCTTGGCAAATTATGGAGTATTTTGCTATTTTTTTTTCTCCAGTTCATTTTACAGATGAGAAAACTGAGGCAAAGAGGGCAAAGTGGCTTGCCCAGGGTCACACAACTAGTTGGAGATCAGATTTGAACTCAGAAAGAGCACCTGCCTTCAGGCCTGGTTTTCTGTCCTTGCTCTTCCATTCATAGCTGTTTGAGTCTAGACAAGCCAAATCAACTTCTCTGTGACTTAGTGTCTTCATTTGTAAAAATCAGGAGGTGAGGGAGTTGGGAGCTTCCTGTGAGAAGTTGGATTCACTAATACTTCTGTGCCTTCTACTTCTAAATCTATGATCCTGTATTCTAAGATCTGGGGGCATCTCAGTGGCACAATGAATGGAGCACTGGGTCTGGGGTCAAATTTGGCTTCAGAAACTTACTATCTGTGTGACCTTGGACAAGTCACTTAACTGTTTGTCTCAGTTCTTCATCTGTAAGCTGGAGAACCATTCCAGTATGTCTGTGAAGAAAATCTCAAATGGGATCACAAAGAGGTGGACATGACTGAAAAAAGTATGAACAAAAAGCCATGATCCATGGCATCTAATGGATGAGCTGAAGCCAGACTGTACAAAGCCTTGAATCCTGAGCAGAAACTTTACTTGGGAGATAATTGGAAGACTTAGTCCACTGCATCCTTCCTTCCCCTCCAGTGTTCTTCTCATTATTGTGTTAATCATGATTTTGTTGCTATTTTATTTTTAGTACAATAAGTACAACGGAAATCAAACATCAATAAGAAATTATCTTTTTGAAGTGATCAACCTCCTCAATGTGGTGAGTATCCCTTCCCCTGGGTAAGTTGTGTCCATTTTGGGGTTTGGAATTTTCTGGTAATTATCTGACCAAAGAGGGAGAACCCAAGAAGGAGTCTGTCTCAGTCCCCTATCACCCATCCAGGGAATTTTGAAATAATTCTCCTTGGAAAAAAAAAGATTCAGAAGACATCATTCAGTTTTACCTTAATATTTCAATGGTTACATCATTTAATATATCAACAAGCCTTTAATAAGCACCTATAACATGGCAGTGTGATATACAATGGGAATACACATATAAAAAAGAAGGGAGGAGGGGCAGCTAGTTGGTGTAGTGAATAGAGCACCAGCCCTGAAGTTGGGAGGACCTGAGTTCAAATCTGGCCTTGGACACTTCCTGGCTGTGTGACTCTGGGCTAGGTTCTAGGGATGCAAACAAAATGGAAAATAAAACAAATAGCTAGACCAAATATACTGCATGATTATAGGTAATAAATCCAAATATGACATAGTTTGGGAAGAAGGACACAAGCAGTGGGGGAATCACAAAAGGCTGTATGTACTATGTGAGCTTTATAATGAAGGGAAAGAGGGAATACACTTCAGGCAGATGGGTTAGAGACAAGTCTAAAGACTTGGAGATAGGAGTTAGAGTGTCCTGTGTAAGCAACAGAAAAAAAAAAACACAAGCAAACAAACTAATGATTTGGGTGAAGGCTGGGGAGAAAGAGAGAGGTGGACAGCAAAGAGAGAGGTAGAGATGGAGAGAAATTATTGGGATTTCCCAAAACTTACTAAAAAAGATAAGAATCTAAGAAGTCAAATCAGTGTTTTCAGCATCTCTGCCCATTTGGACACAGGAAACTGGTCATCCCATTAGAAACTGAAGGTAATTTTCCCAAAAAACCTGCCATTTCTTTTCAGTGAGACAGATTGTCCATGACCTGTGGATACCTAGATCTGTGGAAAGAGGTGAGGTGCCCATAGTTTCCAGCCATAACTTTTTCCGTCATGAAGATCATTGCTCTTTCCATAGATCTATAACACCTTGGATGTTCATGTAGCCTTGGTGGCAATGGAGATCTGGTCAGACACCAATAAGATTAGGGTACAACCAAATATAGATGTCACCCACAATGCATTTTTGAACTGGCATCGCAACTGGAAGGGAAAGAAGCATGACCACGCCCAACTGCTCAGGTAAGGACTGAGTATGTCAGGGCTGCTCAGTGATGGCAATCAGCCCACCCCCATAGGACTTCATAAAGCCCATTATTCTGACATCTGAGTATACAAGACTTTGCAGTATAAAGAATGGGGAAAAGATGTTACCTTCTTCATGTGTGGGACCCCAGGAAACCTCAATTATGGGCATTAAAGAGAATCCTGGGTACTAGTCTTCTGAAGTTACCATATCTCTTGATTCTTGGGCTCAAAGAGCAGGAGGGTCCTAAATATGGTTAGACCTTTTGGGATGCTGCAGGATTATAAAATCCTAGATAAATAGATTGAAATTCAGGGGGGGTTCGGTGACTTGCTTTAAGTTATGTTGGAAGCAATAAACAGAGGTAAGATTTGAACCCAGGTTCCATGACTCCAGAGCTAATGCTAATCTATTACATCTACATTGACTGATCAGTTACCCCATGGAGACAGGGAGGAATAGGAGAAAAAACATTGAATATGGAGTTATGGAATCTGGTGTCCATTCTTACCTCTGATGATTATTAGCTTTGTGATAATTAAATCACTTAAATTTGCTCAGTCTCAGCTATTTTCTCCTCTTCCTTTTCCTCCTCTTCCTCCTCCTCCTCCTCCTAGCTAGCCTGTATATAGAATCTATGTGTAAGGACACTGGGGCAGTGCTTTATTGTCATTATCTCATTTAATCTTCATAACACCCTTAGTGAGTAGATGCTATTATTATCTCCATTTGGTAGTTGAGACACTTGAGACAAAGGTATAAGTGACTTGGCCAGGGTCACACAGTTAGTAACTGTTTGAAATTCAATTTAAACTCAGGTCTTCCCGATTCTGGACCCAGTGTTCTATCCATCTAGTTACTGCAAGCCCTTAGGGCCAGTACTATATAGGAGCAAGAACAGAAGATATCAGAGATCTGGGCTCTATGACTAACAGGGATTTGTGCAAATTATTTAACTTCAGTAAATCTCAGTTTTTCTCATATGTAAATTTGAACTAATTATAGCTATACAACTTACAGCACTTGGCTGTTGGGTACAAAAAAGCACTTGGTAAACCTTTGAATTTTCAGAAATAGGAGCAATTGGTGGTGAAACACATACACCTTCTATATCTATATCTATACATCTTTCCTTCCTTCCTCTCTCTGTCCTTCCTTCCTCCCTTCCTCCCTCCCTTCCTTCTTTTCCTCCCTTCCTTCCTTCCTTCCTTCTTTCCTTCCTTCCTTCCTCCCCCTCTTCCTTCCTTCCTTCCTCCCTTCCCCTCTCCCTCCCTTCCTTCCCCTCTCCCTCCCTCCCTCCCTCCCTCCTTCCTTTCCTCTCTCCCTCCCTTTTCCCTCCCTCCCTTTTCCCTCCCTCCCTCCTTCCCTCCCTCCCTCTTTCCTTCCCTTCTTCCCTCCCTCCCTCCCTTCCTTTCTTCCTTCCTTTCTTTGAAGAAGGAAGGGAGATGTACTGGATGGACTAACTGACTTAATATCACATAGGTAGTAAGTGGCAGATCTGGGATTTAACCTATCAGAGTCAGAGGTATGAAATAGAGTCCTAAAGGTGGGAGAACAGAAAAAACAGTCCCTTTGAACATGAACATGAAGAAATGGAACCAGATATTTAGGCTTTTAGAGTATCATTATTGCTATTGCTGTTGCTGCTCTTCCTCTTCCTTCTACTAATAACATGTGGTGCATATATTTACATGTGTATGTATGCATGCTGGTATGTATATATTTACATGTATAAATAAATATTGTGCGTGTATGTGCATACATACCTTAAAGTCAACATTTTCTATTTGGGAATATATTTTCCTTCTGTAAAATAGTGTCATGTTATTTTTATGCCCCACCATCCTAGCTTCTATGTTCTTTTGCTCAAATAAGCTTGAGATATGTAAATAGTCCAAGAGTCAAGAATGGTCATGTGCACATCTGCCTCTTTTTTACACAGTGGGATTGACTTCAACAACAAACGTGTGGGATTTACGGTCCAAAACTCCATGTGCAATCCAAATTCTGTTGCAGTGGTTAAGGTTTGTACACGATGGGAATCCCAGTGGCTGTTTATTACATTCACTATCAGAGAAATGTTCTGCAAACAGTAGGTGCTCAATAAATATTTGTGGAAGGAAGGAAGGAAGAAAGAAAAGAAGGAAGCAAGGGATGAAGGAAGGAACAGAGGGAGGGAGGGAGGGAGGAAGGAAGGAAGGAAGGAAGGAAGGAAGGAAGGAAGGAAGGAAGGAAGAAGGGAGGGAAGTGAGGGAGGAAGATAGAGAATGGGGATAGGAGGGAAGGAGGAAAGGAGGGAGGAAGGAAAGGAGGGAGGGAGGGAGAAAGGAAGAAAGAAAAAAAAAGAAAAGAAGAGGAGAGAAGAGAAGAGAAGAGAAGAGAGGAGGAAAGAAGAGGGAAGGAAAGAGAGAAGAAGAAAAGGAAGAAAAATGCCTTAGCCTAAGCCTAAGGTTTGGAGTAGTTAAATGTAGGAGTGATATAGAAAAGTAGATTAGGCAAAAGGGAAGATCCTATCATTACTACTTCAATAATGCATGATAAGAACATGAAAAAAAATAGAAAACAAAATGAGGAGGGAGTTATTACTTGTCAGGATTATGGAAGGTTTAATATAGAAGAAGCATTTCCTTTGGCATAGGAAGTTCAAGTTAAAAAAAACAAAAAAAAAACAAACAAACAACAAAACAAGTCACACTTTTAGATCACTTTAAGATTTGCAAAGTGATCCAGTCATAACTATGCAAAATAATAGTTCAAATATTGAAACCTCATTTTATAGTGGAGGGAACTGAGTCTCTAAATAGTTAAGTTACTTACCCTTGATCCCCATAGCTGACAAGTAGCTGCAGCAGTATTAGAACCTGGATAACTGATTCTTAGCATCATATTGCCTTTCAAAGTATTCCCTACAATGAATGACTTTGCTATTCTAAAGGGCTTGGGCTTGGTTCAGCATCAATGGCAGATATAGATCCAATCAGGCTGGGGTAGAAAGTTGACATCTGAGTTCTCTGGGACTCAGTCCCCTGAGCCTCCTTGGATGACACTGAAGAGAAAAGATCACTTGAGTTTGGGCTAATTTCAAAACAGAATGGGGAGCTCCTAAAGGCAGTTACTGCCTCGGTTCTATTTCTCCCTTGGCATCTGACTTAACAGATACTCAATGATTATTTATTTGACTCATATAGGGACAGCTCGGATGAACTTGGGCAATTAAGAATTAATAAATCTCTTCTTTTTCTCTAGGCTTCAAGTAAAGTCAGTGTGTCACTAGTGGGAGTAATGTCTCATGAGTTGGGCCATGTCCTCGGGATGTCTGATGTGAATCATTTTACCAAATGCCCCTCTGGGAGCTGTGTGATGAACCAATACCTGACGTGAGTCAGCCTCACTACCTGACAAAGGAGAGAAAAATCAATTAGTAAAGGGAGGTGGGGATGCTTGTGTGTGTCTGTGTGTGTGTGTGTGTATGTACATGTACGCCAATTACACCCCAAATGTAATGGCTTCTTCTTCTCTACAGTCTCTCATATCAGACTATGCCAGTTTTCTCTTCTCTACAAAGAGAGATTTAGGTAATAACGTGGATGATCTTTAGGCTCTCTAAACTTTAAGTCTAGGACCGTAGGATCATTCATTTATTCATTTGTTCATTCATTCTTCTACTCATTCATCAATCCACTCAAAAAGTGTTTCCTAAATACTTCCTATGTACTAGGCACTGTGCTACTCTTTGAAAATAAAAACATAAAAATCCAACTTACTTTTCTTGGGGTTGGGATGGGGCAGCATGGCAGAGATACAGTAGAATGATGCATGTTAATTTAGATTTGTATGCAGAGATCTAGGTTGTTCTCCATGTGTTTTTAACTTTTATCTTAGACTTTTGATTTCATTGGTTTAAGGACTCCCAAGAAATTCCCTCCCCTGATGAAGATTAACACCTGCTGCCAAAACTTACATTTTTAGAGGATTACCTGGAACCCTGAGAGATTGTGGCTTAATCATATTTGCATAATCTGTTTATATCACAACTTGAACTCAGGTTTTATTGACTCTGAAGCAAATCCTCCAGCCATTGCTCTATGCTGCCTTTCATATAATATATAGTGAATATACAAAGTTATTGTAAAGAGAGGAAGTGATGGAAAATAGGAATCTGGGGTTAGTTGGAGCAAAATAGTCATTTTTAGAAGGTGGGAGTTGTGATGAGTCTTTATGGAAGTTGAGGATCCTCAAAGTTGAAGGAAGTGCATCCCAGGCCTGTGGGCCAGTCTCTAAAGTCAAGGAAATTTTATGCACTAGCTGAAACTGATGACTGTAAGTGTAAAGTACTATTATCACTCTTACTACTGCTTAATCCCCCAAATCCTACTCCAATTTCTTATTTTGCTTGTAAGGTATCCCTTGATTCTTGCAAGTTCTCTATGAATGGTCAGAGATTTATGATGATGGAATGGATATGAAATCTCAGGTCCCAGCAGTCTGGACAGAGGACAGTTCTGAAATCATTGACTTGAGTTCAAATCCTTCTTTTGGCCCTTCCTAGTTGGGCAAACTATTTAACCTCCCTAGACCTAAGTTTCCTCATCTATAAAGTAAGGAGATTGGACTAAATGGCTTATGAAGTCTCTTCCATCTTTAATCTCTTCCAGATTACTCTGATCCTGTTATTTGGACTATTGTTATTATTACAATATTGACTAATTTGGACATTTTCAGATCCCAAGAGGAATCTTGTCTCTTTGAGCCCCTGAAGAACTCTGCCCACAAAGTGCAATATTTCAAGGGCTTTCGTTTCCATGACTAATCATGGCTGACTGCTTACACCCAAAAGTCAAGTGAGATACATCCTAAATCCTCACCCAGGCTCTTTTTTAAATCTCCTTTATCCACAGCTCTAAATTCCCAAAGGATTTCAACGCAGCCTCCCGCAAAGAGTTTCATAATTACCTCTCATCTCACAAACCAATGTGTCTTCTGCAAGCTCCAGCCCCAAAAGACATAATAACCAAGCCAGTCTGTGGGAATAAACTCCAGGAAGTAGGGGAAGACTGTGACTGTGGGAAATCCAAGGTACCTCCCATTTCCCCCCATTTTTTCTTAAGTCTTATTTGGCTCTGCAAAAGGCTTAAATAATTGTGCTGGAAAAGATGATGGTAGCACCAGCCCTGAAGTCAGGAGGACCTGAGTTCAAATCTGATCTCAGACACTTAACACTTCCTAGCTGTGTGACCTTGGGCAAGTCACTTAACCCCAACTGCCTCAGCAAAAAAGCAAAAAAAAAAAGATGATGGTATTGAATTTTATTATAATAATGCAAACCTGAGGATACAAAGAAAGCAAAAAAAAAAGAGTTTTCATCATCAATAAGCTTACATTCTAAAAAGGGAGAATATATACATAGTTTCATATATATATACATGCATATGCATAGTATACATATATATAGCCACATCTACATAGTATATACAGAAAAATACATAACTTTATATATATCATATATATATATGTGATGTACATAGAAGCTAAAAGATGATATAAATGTAAGCTGATCTCAGAGGTAGTGTAAGTGAGGAGAAGGGAGAGGTTCGAAGGAGAAATAAGGGGAAGAAAAAAGGAAAGGCAGGGAAAAATAGGGGAGGGAGGAGAAGAGAGGAGAGGAGAGGAAAAGGGAGGAAAAGGAGAAAGGAGGGGAAGGGAAGGAGAGGGAATGGGAAAGAGAAGTGAGGGAAGGGGGAAAGAGGGACAGAGAAAAAGAGAGAAAAGGAGGGGACAGGGAAGATTGAAAAAACGTTTCCAGTGTCTTATTTCAGATGAGTCTTAAAGGAAACCAGAGAAATCAGCAGATATAGGTGAAGGAGAGCATTCTGGGCATGGGGAATAGGCAATTCAAAGACAACAATTTGAGAAATGGAATATCACGTAGAAGGAATGGTGATAAGCCCATGTAATGGGATCACAGAATTTTCATGGAAGTGAGTAAATTATAAGAAGACTGGAAACTTAGGAAGAGTCCTAGCTGTAAAGGAAGATAATCAAGGAAGATATATGAACAATGTGATTCTTTTTTTTAAAGTAAAGCATGAATGGTTCAAATCCCAACAAAATCAGTTGGAAGTAAATTGAACCTCAGTTTACTTTATCAAATGATAGTGTTGAATTAGGTGAGCCCCAAGGTCCTTTTCATTTCTGATTTTCTAAGCCAATGGTTCTAGACATCCCAAACAGAAGAATTAAGGCGATGAGGAGTAAGAGAAATAATCCAATTTCTGGTGTGTTTGTGTTTGTGTATTTGTCCAAGGAATGCACAAATCCTTGCTGTGATGCTGAAACGTGCAAATGGAAGCCCAGAGTCCCATGTGAAAAAGACATGGCAATGAGAAGAAGGTAAGACCATCTCCTTGTTCACTCCCTTTTTCTTTAACTTTCTGCTAGTCAACAAGTTGTGGATGAAGTCAAACTGCCATTCTGATCATTCCCTTTCTTCAAGGTGCAACTCGAGTCTGGCTTACCCTCAGATTCTTTCAAACGGAAGAAGCCGCTCTTTCCCAGAATACTTCCTAAACAGTTTGCCTGGACCTATGTTTTGTGTTCTCCTAGTTAGATGGGGCCAGGTCTGAAACCATATGGCAGAAACAAGAAACCATTAGACTTGGAATAGCAGGAAAAATCTGAGTTCACATTCTACCTTAGGTTTTTGCTTACTGGAAAAGTATCTCGACCTCTCTTGACCTCAGTCTTCTCATCTGTAAAATGGAGATAATCTTAGCATCCACCTCACAGGATTATTGTGAGGATTAAAGGAGATAATGATGTTGATGGTGATGAATATGACAATGATGCTAATGTTAAATCTTTGCTCTAAAGCTGATATAAATGTTAGCTCTCACTTTCTCTTTAGTTTCCAAATTTCTGAAACAAGATGTAAGCTCCTTGAGGATAAGAATTGCTTTTTTTTTCTTTTTGTACCCCCAGAACCCAATCCAGAGTCTGACTGATTTATCAAATATTTGTTGAATTGATTTGTTGGATTAAGGAGAGGTAGTGAGTTTTATTTAACTTTCATTTCCCCAAAAAGGACTTTATACACCTTAGGCTCTTAATTAAAGCTTGTGCATTTGGAATAGACTGGATTGCAATGGACGATGACACTTTCTGTAATTGGTGCCATCATCTGCCAAACCACCAAGAGTCAAAACCTTAGTGATAGTTTTGATCCTTCTTACTCCCTCATCTCCCATTTTCCAATCAATTTCCCAGTCTTTGGCATTTGTTCCATTGTTTACATTACCTTGTCCAAGTCCTTCTTAGATCAGTCAGTCAATATGACTGGTCCAAGAACTGAACTAATGGCTCAAAGAAAGGCAAAGGATAGTTCTTATCCTCAAGGAGCTTTCATTCTAATGGTGAAGCAACATGCAAATAGTAAATATGAAAATGCTATAGACAGGATAAGTAGGAAATAATCAAGAAAAGGAAGGCACAGGATCAAAAGAGGTCAGGAAAAGCTTGCTGTAGGGGGTGGGTGGGGGCGTTACCTGAAAATTGGAGGAAGCCTGGAGGTGGAAGTGAGGAGGAAAAATGTTTCAGGTGTGAGCAATATCCTGTGCAGATGTCCAGAACTGAGATTTGTTTATGGAACAGCCAGGAGAACAAGGTCACTGAATAGAAGAGAATGCAGGAAAAATGTAAATAGAAGAAGACTGGGAAAGTGTATTGTGTTGGAGAAAGGCTGGGGTTTAGGTTATGAAAACTTTGAACGCCAAAGTCTCATCTGAACTAATGCTATGGCTTCCTCACTGAGCTCCTGCCCTTTAGTCTTGGCTCCCTCCAATCCATCTTTCATGTTGCTGCTAGAATAATTCTCCCTAAAATAACATCAGCTTATGTCACTCCTTTGCTTAAAACCTTTCAATGTTTCTCTGTTGCTAATGAATAAACTTCAAAGTCTTTAGACTGATGTTCAAGGCTTTCCTTACTTTAGTGTTCTGGTCTCATCATACTCCCCTCTGTTTTCTCAGTAATTCAGGCAAACTATTCTATTTATTCTTCCATGGATATGTTGCAAAGCTTCCCGAGTTTCTGCCTTTGTTCATCCCATTTCCTATATGGGAGGGGATGAATCCTTCCTTTCCTCCCCCATTTTTACTAGTTGGAATGTTGCTCATCCCTCAAGGCTCAATTCAAATGACTCACAAGTGAAACTTTCCTTGATTAGCCTTTTAAGGTGTAAACTTACTTTCCTTTTTGCTTTTCTATATTGACCTTCCAAAGGACATTGCATATACTATCACTCTACCTTTACCACTTCCAATTTTTAAATGCATTTTTAAATTTTTATTTTATTTATTTATTTATTTTGCTGAGGCAATTGGGTTTATGTGACTTGGCCAGGGTCACACAGCTAGGAACTGTTAACTGAGATCAAATTTGAACTCAGATCCTCCTGACTTCAGGACTAGTGCTTTATCCACTGCACCACCTAGCTGCCCCTTAAATGTATTTTTATATACACTATATGTCTCATTGCCCCCATTAAATTGCAAGCAAAATGCACACAATTAAACAAATGAATATATTTGAAAGAAAGTGGAATCACACCATCTTCTTACATTATCCTCCCTAACTCATTTTATATTTCAAGCAAATTGATCTACTTAGTATTTTTCTGTATGTGGTACTATATATACCATTACTATACTTTTGCATAAGCTGTGTCCCTTACCTTTCTACCCTTTTCCCTAAACTGCTTCTTGGAATCTCTAACTCCCTTCAAGACTCAATTCCGGAGCCAGTTCTTTCATGAGACTTTTCTTAATTCTCCTAGTTTTAGATGGCTAGGAATATATTGTAAATCAAATCATCTCTGGCTATATTGTTTTACCACCAGGAGAATGTAAGCTCTCTGAGGGCAGGAATCATTTTTCAAAAAAAAAAAAAGTATCCATAGAGTCTAACACTGTGTCTGATATGTGGTGAATATTTAATAAAAGCATGCTAAAAGCAATATAATACTTTTATGACTAATTATAACTAATAATTGCATGGTATGAATGTTATTGTTGCACTATTAAATTGTGATACTTAACCATCTTTAATTGAATTTCTTTTTGTTTTTATTCTAACTGAATTCCCTATAGATCTAGTTCTAAGTTTTTCAAATCTTAAAGCTAAATACAAATGTTCATTTTTGTTACTATTATTAATCATATTAATAATTTGAAACTTCTCCAGTTTTCTCAGTCCTCTAACTCCAGGTCCATTCACTACTTTATCGTAAATGACTTCATCTCATATTTCATTAAAATGCCTCCAAATTCCTGTCTCTGGACTCCCAAATATTTCTGCCTCTACCCATCTTCTCTGTCTTCTCTTTAATTCTCAGAGAATGAATCGTTCTGCCTCCTTGCCAAGGTAAATATGTACCTTTATTTGCATCATTTATCTTCCGTTTCCTCTGTGATTGCATGCCATTACTAATCCCATTGACTTGTCCAACCAACAGAAACATATTAAACATTTGTGCTCTGCTAGGCGTTAGGCCAGATACTAAAGTTAAAGGAAAAAAAATATGGATCAGACTCTACTCTCAATGGGCTCAGTCAGGCAGTAGGTTGGCAGTTATTGAAGAGGGAAGAAAATGGAAGCCCAAATTTCCATCAGAGTAGAGAACAAATTATATGTAAAGGAAAGATTCCACATATGTCTATGCAAAACATTTCCATTAAAGTCATATTGTGAAAGGAAAGAGAGATATAGCCTAATTTATCAAATCCTTAAGAAAAATCAAGTTAAATGGAAGGCAGAGAGAGACAGAGAAAGACAGAAAGAGAGAGAGAAAGACAGAGAGAGAGAGACAGAGAGAGACAGATAGAGAGATGGGGTGGGGGAGGGAGAGAAGTGGGAAAGAGAGAGAGAAAGAGAGAGAGAGAGAGAGAGAGAGAGAGAGAGAGAGAGAGAGAGAGAGAGAGAGAGAGAAAGAGAGAGAGAGGAAGGAAGAGGAGGAAAAGAAAAGGGAAGGAAGGAGAGAGAGGTATGGGTCAATCTGTATTCATACACATTCAGTTTCTTCTCTGGATATGGTTAAGATTTTTCCTAAGTCCTTCAGAGTCCTTGTGAATCGTTGTGAGAATAGCAAAGTCATTTATAGCTAATTATTTCAGAATATTGCTATTAACTTTGTATATAGTTTTGTATATAACTTTGTATATAACTTTGCTTGAGTTCATGGAGACTTTCCAAGTGCTTTTTTTCGAAGCATGTCCTGCTCCTCACTTCCCATAAATCAACAATTTATTCCCCATTAGATGGACATCTTTTCAATTTCCATTTCTTTGCCCTCAGAAGAGAACTACTACAAATATTTTTGTACATATAGGTCATTTTCTTTTTTTCCTCCTTTTAAAAATCTCTTTTGATATTCATGCCTAATAATGGTATTGTTAGGTCAAAAGATAAGCATAAATTTATAGCCCTTTAGGCATGGATCATATCTTTTAATAACATCAATTGGGGCATGGCTCATTATTTTTTTTTTTATAAATTTGACTCTTCCTTTTATGTTTGAGAAATAAGGCCTTATCAGAGAAACTTGCTTCAAAATTCTTTTTACAATAAAAATTGCTAACTGTATTTTCCCCCATTTATTCTAATTTCTCTCTCCTTTAACCCTGTCCATCCTCAAAAGTGTTTTGCTGCTGACCATTCCCTCCCCCAATATGCTTTCTTTTTATCACCCTTTCCCCTTCCTGCATCTCATTCCCCTCCTCTATTGTCCTGCAGAAAAAGATTTCTATAACCCATATTAAATGTGTATGTTATTTCCTCTTTGTAGTTTTCCCCTTTTTACCAAATCAAATAAACAAACAAAGAAGAAAGTTCAGGTCTCTACTCTCCTAAAACCAAAAAAATGTCAAAAACATTCTCCTTCTTAAAATTCTGTCACCTGGTGCTGCCAAATTATCTCTCCCTTCCTTTTCACTTTTTCTAAAATATAAACACCCTTTGCATCCTCTGTTTTTTCACCATTCTCCTGTTCTTAGCAAGCAGATTTCTATCTGGATGATTTTGCTCAAACTGGTCTCTTCCAACATCACCAATGATTTAAGTATTTTTTTTCTCAATTCTCATCCTCCTTGAATTTTCTACCTCATCTATCAAACATCTCCATCTGTCTGGAAACTGTTTACTCTTCTTATTTCTCTAATGTAATGGTCTCTGATTCTTTGCCAATCTATGTTCTAAGTCCTTCTTTGGCTCCTTTAAAGGTGATTTTTTTTCCATTTCCATTCCCTAAGTTGGAATATCCTGTAAGTCTGTCCTGTGCTGCTTTTCTTTCTTCTCAATCCCCTTTCCCAATGATGCCCTCAGTTTCCTCATGATGAAGTATTATCTCTATACAGATGACTTACAGATTCCTGTGTCTATCCCTATGACCCATCAGAGCCACATTCATTTGCCCAGTCAGTGTAGCCCCAATGTCATGAGGTATAAAATATAATTTTGCACCTCCCTCTTGAAAGCTACCCCTTATCTCAAATTTCATATTTCCTTTGATGGTACTAAGTTTCTTGGTCTATTCAAGTTCAAATTCTGCATGTCACTTTTGACTCATCACTGTCCTTCACCTCCTATTCGAAACCAAGGACAGTGACAGAATTTATTTTCTATTATTGCAGGAGTTTTCTTGTCTCTGACCATTCCCACCCCAGGCACAGATAATGAGAAAAAAATTTGATTATTGAAAACAAAATTTATATTAAGCTTTGAACTTGTCAATTTCTAGAGGAGTTTCTTGTTCTTTTACTGATTTGCCACAGTGACAGGATTGGAATAGAAAACTTCCAAAGTCCTTTCAGCTTTATTAGTACTTATGACCACATGTGCCCTTAGGCATTATAAAACAACTATAAAGTTGTGCTCCCACAACTAAGAAATCACCCCTCTCTCTTATCTTTCTCATGGTACTTTGTATGAATGGATCCCTTAATACTCATCACTTTCTATCTGGTTTCATATTTATTTATGGATGTTCCTTGTCTCTTTTATTAGATTGTACAATCCTGGAGGGCAGAGATTAGATCATTTTTATGATGCATTTTACAGTTTCCATGACAATGACATCTGATACCCAAAGAGAATTATCTTCATTTCCAACAGCATCACCAGCAGCAATAACAACAAACATAGCATAAACATCTTAATCATAAGCAAAGAACATTGGATCCCACGCCAAATTCTCTATTCATTCAATTCACCACCATTTCAATAACAACCATTTTGACAATAATAAAAATAAGTATATGCTGCTAGTGAGTTATTGACCCTATTTGTGATTTTCTTGGCAAAAATACTGGATTTTTTTTTGCCATTTCCTCTTTCAACTCATTTTACAATGAAGAAATTGAGTCAAACAAAGTTAATTGATTTGTCCAGATAGCTAGTAAGTGTCTGAAGCCAGATTTGAATTCAGAAGATGAGTCTTTCTGACTCTGTCCACTGCTGCTCTATCTATTTAGTATTTTCAGAGTGTCGCAATGCTTTGCATACATGGTTTAGCTGGAAATATCAACCATACAAGTAGATGCTTTATTAACATTAATTTGCAGATGAGGCAACTAAGTTACAGGGAAATGAAGTTTATTATCCAACTGTCAGGATCACTGTGGGAAGTCAGTTCTTGACTTCCTGACTTTAGCACTCCCTCTTATCTCAAGACCTTTGGTATCATGGCTTGTTTTGGTATATATCTGTGTTGGGAATACATAGTGTGAAAACTCCGTCCATCCTTGCAATAGGTTGCCCAATTATATTTTGTAGTTTCTTAGCATCACCCAACATACTCATGTGGATTTTCTTTGTCCTCCTTCAGAAAAAAAAAAAAGTTATCTTGTTTTTCTGTTTGTATCCTGCTACTTAGCACAGTGTATAAATCATAGTAAACACTTAATAGAATATTTTTGCATTCATTTATTCACCCATTCATTTGTTCATTTATGCATTTATTCATTCACCAAGATTATTTACATGACTTGGCAAATCACCAAGCCTGTACGTGTTATAGGCAGGATTTGAATGCATTTTCCTTAACTCAAGGTCCATTCTGCTACTCACTTCACCATGGCCCTCTCACATGTACCACCAATATTTAGTGTCAGAAACACAAAAGCATTGGTGTTTTTGGCAATTTCTCTTTCCTGTCACTTTCACAAAATTGAATTTGACCATTACTCCCTGAGTAGTGGGAAAATGAATAAAATGAGTTTAATAAGGACTTCCAATGGGCCATGCATTTGCCAAGAGCAATATGCCCATTAGAGCAAAGATAGTCCTGGTTCTCAAGGAATTTCAATTGTAATGGGGGGTGAGGGATGGGATACAAAAGGGGGAATACAGGCAACCAAGCAGAGGTGTTTGGTTTGGAAAGCTGCCAAGCTGGTATTGGAGCTAGGGGAGCAGTTTCAATGCAAACCTGGATTTGATCATGGTTCCTGAACAGGTGAGTGGGTGGGAAGCAGGGATGGGAATAATGGATGGAACTGGATCCTTGTATGAACTTAGCTCAAACTCCCCCTCTCTCAGAAGACCCTTTCCAATCTCAGGAGCTGCTACTTCTAGTACCTTCTCTTACCAGACTACCTTCCATTTACTTTGTGTGTATATATACACACACACACACACACAGACACACACACACACAGACACACACACACACACACATATATATATATATATATATATATATATATATATAATTTTTACCCAATTATTTACAAATTGTTTTCTCAACAAGAATGTGAGCTCCTTAAGGGTAGGGACTGTTGTGAGGGTAGTGTGTATGAGTGTGTGTGTGTGTGTGTGTGTGTGTGTGTGTGTATCTCCCTTTCTTCATATCTTCATATACCCAGCTCCTAGCACAGTGTTGGATAAATGGTAAGTGCTAAAGAAATACTTGTCAATTGACTGAGGGTTTGGTAGAAAGAGGAAGAATTCTAATCAGAGGAAGTTAGGTTCTCTAAAGTATTTTTTGTGACCTAGGCAAGAAGACAACAGGCAATAAGATAGCCAAGGAGTAAAGTTCTGATATTATTATCCCCATTTTCTAGATGATGCAAAAAAGGCTCAGTGAATTCAAGGGACCTAACTGCGTAAGGCCATAGAATTCATAGAGAAGAAGATCCCAGATGAGAATGCAATTTCTTCTAAGTCCAATGCTATTTCTACCTTTTATGACTTCTATTTTGAGTGATGAAGAGGAGTTTTTGGTGAAAACAAGGAAGAAATGAGTTGTTCTTGCTTCTCTTTCATTTTTGGAGCATAATTATGTCTTTTACAAATATACATTTAACATTTTTCCCATTTATGAAATGCTCCTACTTCTTGTGATTGCAATGAAATTCATGCATATCTTTCATAATCCTTTATAATGATAGGTCTGTGATGATTACATGTGAACTATCTATGTTTTTATGTGACTATTAAAAGTATCTTTGAGGGTAACAGGTTTGTCCTCCATCTATTTCTTCTTAATCTGGATATTTCAATAACAAAAAATTATGGTCATAACAAATAAAATTATCTATCTTTCTGGTTTAAATTTTACTTTTGATACTTATTATTGTTGTGACTGTGTATATATTATTTATTCTTTTAGGTCCTCTGTTTCCTTATCTGTAAAATGAAGGAGTTAGGCAACATGACTCCTCATTTCTTTTCCAGATCTGGATATTGAAAGCTCATCATATAGAGAATAAATTAAAAAGAACAACATCAAAAAATTATAGATATAACAAAAAATCTTCCTCCTGGTTTAAATTCTACTTTTGATGTTTATTATTAGTGTGACTTTGGATATATTATGTGCATGTATGTAATATAATATTATATATATATATATATATATATATATATAAAATCCAGTCAGAATCATGTCTCTATTTGATAATATGGCATGAAACACAGGGATGTTTTCTGAGGGGAAAAAATTAAACAAAAAATGCCCACCTCATCTTAAAAAAAAGTGTTACAAAGGCATCTCTTACACTTAATTGTGTGATGGTGGTTGTATATATCTCTATATATACATGTCAAAGATATGGAATTACTATCATGTCTCATGCATTTGCTAAGTGCTAGGAATATAAGAAGGACAGAAATCAGTTTCATTTGGAGAAGGATGAGCCAGATCCCAGATTAGATATCAGGGTCACATACAAGTCAGCCATCTTTACATATTAAGTTGCAACCATATGCAACTTATACATTGCTATTACTATCCTTTGGCACTTGCTAAGTAGGCAAAGACAGCAATCAATTATTCAATAAGCATTCATTAAACACTGTGATATTTACTGAGTACCACCTATAAACAAGTAGCTAGTTGGTGTGATGAATAGAGCAATAGGTCTGGAGTAAAAAAATAATCATCTTTTTATGTTATACATGTTAAAATATATGTTAAATCCAATATGTGTAAACATATTTATACAATTCTCTTGCTGCATGAGAAAAATCAGATCAAAAGGGAAAGTAAATGAGTAGGGTCAGCTAGGTGGCACAGTGGATAGAGCACCAGCCCTGAAGTCAGGAGGACCTGAGTTCAAATCTGGTCTCAGACACTTAACATTCTCTAGCTGTGTGACCCTGGGCAAGTCACTTAACCTCAATTGCCTCAGGGAAAAAAAAACAAACAAAAGTAAATGAGTAAGAAAACAAAATGTAAGTGAACAACAACAAAAAGAGTGAGATGTTAGGTTGTCATCCACATTCAGTTCCCACAGTCCTCTCTCTGGGTATAGATAGCTCTCTTCATCACAAGATCATCAGAACTGGCATCGATCATCTCATTGTTGGGAAGAGTCACATTCATCAGAATTGATCATCATATAATATTGATGTTGCCGTGTATAATGATCTCCTGCTTCTGTTCATTTCACTTAGCCCCAGTTCCCTAGACCTCTCTGAAAGCATCCTGCTGATTATTTCTTATAGAACAAGAATATTCCATAACATTCATATACCATAATTTATTCAGCCACTCTCCAATTGATGGGCATCCATTCAGTTTCCAGTTTCTAGCCACTACAAAAAGGGCTGCCACAAACATTTTTTCACATGTGGGCCCCTTTACTTCCTTTGAGATCTCTTTGGGATATAAGCCCAGTAGAAACACTACTGGGTCAAAGGGTATGCACAATTTGATAACTTTTTGAATATAGTTCCAAATCTCTCTCCAGAATGGCTGGATCCTTTCACAGCTCCACCAACAATGTATTGATTATTTCATTCTTTCTAAGAATGGTCCTATTCATTCAATGATTGCTCCCAAAGCCAGAGGCAGAAGTTGGGAAGGGGGTACACATATGGTGGCAAGCATAAGAGCACAGCATTTCAGAGTTCATGTTGAGCTAAATGCAGAGAACTTCCATCAGTTACAGAGAAAGTGCCTGCCTGCAATGGTAAAGGGCTTTTCCTCACCTGGTAGTTCCCTATATCAATAAAATTACAGACCCATTCCTTATCTAAGTACAGAAATAAAGTTGCTAAGAAGCAATTTTAGATAAGTCAAAAAAAAGATCTAGAATAAGTAATAAAAGAAATTTAAGCAGAATATTTCATATGATGGAGGGTAACTGTTGACATTAGAATAAGTCAGTATATAGTATTGTGGAAAGAATACAGAATTCCCACACCTGTCTGAGGCTAAAGGTGGAGTCCACTTACTATCTATAGAATATTGAGGGAATCATTTCATGTTCTTAAGTCTCTATTACTTCTATATAATGAGGATAGAAGTAACATTATATAACGGTCAGAGGGTCAATCTTGGAGTCCTGAAGAACTGTGTTCAAGTAGACACATATAAATCAAAGCAATTAAATTAATGTCCTGGCAGCTTGAGACAATTTTCTGAGTTAAGTTACTAACTGTATTAGTGAAAGGAGTCAGAACACTGGGAGTTCTTCACATTGATGAAATCACAAGTCTGAAGAACAGCCAAGGATCTTATCTGCCTTATCTACTTTAGTGAACTGTTGTTCATATTAGGAAAGTGGTCTGGAGTCTGAACTGTGGGGATATCCAAGTTGGCTGCAAAGAGAGGAAAGGGGATCTGTGGCAGACACTTCCTTTACCAGCCACTACCCCCAGAAGATGCTAAGACCATTGTGATCTGCAAGCCCTTGGATTTCTACCTCTGTGAGTTTTCAGGAGTGTCCAGGGGTGAGAGGATCTCACCTATTGTCAATGAGCAAGATAAAAGATGGCAACAAAAGTTTCTTTTCCACCTATTTGTGGACTGTTGGGGACCATCACTGTGTCTTCGATCACATGGCATGGGTTTCAGTCCATTTTCAGAATCTCCAGTCCTTTGAGGTGAAGTTCATTGGGGATGGGGATGATCAGCTTTGTGGGATCTGCTGTCAGCAACTTCAACACCTCCTTCTTAGTGACCTGGAAGCTTGGGCTAAAGACCCCCTGAGAGAAAAATGGGTCAGCCATACCAGTGTCAGCCCAGAGGGTAGTGGAGGTTGGCCAAGAAAGGGATGAAAAATATCCCAGCCTGGCTCATCACCACCAATTATGGACTTAAGTCCTTAATTAAGGACCTCTGTGGCAGGGTCTTTCCCAGCCTGGAGGGCCTCTGGTAGTATTTCTACCCCGGGGTCCAGGAGGGCTACAGCTACCACTCTATCTCTACTACATGCACAATACATGTCAGAAAGACTCATGGTGAAGACTTGTTCCCACACAGGAGAAAGTGTCAGGTCAAAGTGGAGGACCATATGTCCAGGATCTCTCAGCCTTGCTGTTGTCCACTCTCACTCACCTTCTTCTGTTGGATAAGGATCTGAAAGCAAGCACTTTCTCAACAAGAACCCCATGGACATATTAAGTTTCTTTATTTCACTTTTACAAATGAGGGAAGGGAGGCTCAAGGGAAGTGGATCTCACAGGCAGCCAAAGAGCCATTTGCCAGTGTGTTCACATTCAGCTCTCTGCTGTCTGCAGGTCAGGACCACTTGGCACCTCACCTGGTTCCCCAGAACACAGAGTGAAAGAATCTATCACCTAAGAGCTTCAGGTGTCTAAGGGGCCATGGAGTCCAACCTTGGACAGCACCAGAGAAAGGAAGAAGCCTGATGTCCATGAGCAAAAATTGACAGGATTGGGTTTGCTGCCTCAGAAATCCCTCCTGGCCCCAAGTCCCTCCTCCTCAGACCTTCTGCTGGGATTTTGGAAATTTACACTCTTGCATCTCTTGTCTGTTCATGCCCACAAACATGGCATCAATATCTTTGTCTTAGGCAATTGTACCCCCTGCTGTCTGAAGGCTGGCAATGCATCTCATCCAATTCTACTTTGGCAGCATTTATCCTCCCTGGTTGGTGGAGGCTCTTGGGAGCAATCCATAGCTTTAGGACAGATTACCTATAGAAAGATATTCCAACCCTTTAGAGGCAACTCTGAGGAGGGGAAGGAGAGAACAAGGCCCAGACAAAGGAAAGAACTGTCCCGGATATCAACTGTCTGCCTGGTATCTTTATGCTTCATGTGCTTGCCCATTGGTCACTAGAGAGCTAAAATGTTAGCCAGATGCTACATCTGTAGGCAATGATCATCTAAGGGAATACAAGTCAGAGATCTAGAGCTGGCCTTTGGAGGCCATCAAGTGCAACCCACTCATTTACCACATGAGGAAACTGACTGAAAAACTTCTTTAATGTCTCACAAGTAATAAGTAGCAGAGGAGAGATTTGAACCCAATTCCTCTGACCCCAGAACCCATGCTCTTGCCCTTCTCATTCTCCACCACTCCAGTGCCAGTGATGGCTCTTGTACAGTCATTGGAACAGGTAGTCAATGCACCTGGTTGTCGTCTGATTCATTTCTACAGGGAATCACCTCTCTATGCATCCATCTTCTCATAAAAGCCATTATTTCAAATCATGTCCAAGAGCCAGCTTGATCCAGTGGAAAGGGAAAATGCTTGAGATTCAGAGAACTTGGGCCAAGTTCAGCCTCTTATTTGTTGACTAGAAGTAAGAGCAAGTTTACCTCTCTGGTCCTCATTTTCTTCATCTGTAAAATGGGGGAGCTTGACAACATGGCTTCTGGAATAGCTTCTAACCTAGTATCTTGTGACTTTATTCATTTTATTTGGCAGCTCAATGATAAAGTCTAGACTTGAAGTCAAGAAATTCTCTAAACTCAGTGTGACACCGGACAAGTCACTTAACCTCTATCTGCCTCAATTTCCTGAACTGTAAATTATCTTCCAGGAATGGATAAGGAATAAATGAGATAATAATTGCAAAATGCTTAACAGAGTACCTCATACATATTAAGAACTATATAAAGGTTAGGTATTATTTATTATTATTATTTATTAGAATGTACATCGATCTTGAAAGGCAGTACCTCTGGCATAAGTTTGAGTCATTTCCTGACTGGCAAGTCACTTAACCCTGTTTGCCTCAGTTCCCTTATATGTCAAATGAAGTAGAGAAGGAAATGGAAAAACACTTCAAAATCTTTGCCAAGAAAACTCAGGAAATGTTTGGGGACAGGTTTGAACTCAGAAAGATGAAACTTCCTGATCCCAGGTCCTAGGATCTATCCACTGCACCATCTCAGCTGTCCTTCCATATCATTAACTGCTTAAGGGACATTTCAAACTGGATATCTCATAGAGACCTCAGACTCAATATGGCCGAAAAGAAACACAATATCTTCCCTCCGAACCCTTTCTTTCTTATTCCTAATTCACCTATGATGTTCTGGGTCACTGCTATATTCATTCTCACCCATACTGGAACTCTTGGTGCCATCTTAACTCCACACTTTCAATCCCTATTCCTCCCCCATTCGACCTCTTACCAATTCTTATAGATTCCACTTTCACATTATCTCATTTGTTATCTCTATTCACACATCTGGATTGTCACAATAACCTTATGTTTGGTGTTTCTGACAGAAGTCTCTCCCAACTCCATTTTATCCTCCAAAATGATTTTCCTTAAATGCATAGTTAACCATTTTAGCTCCTACTTAATACATTTCAATGGTTCTCCCTTGCCTCTAGGATCCAATAAACAAAAACTTCTGTTTGACTTTAAAACCCCTTCTTACCCAACCATTTGCTACATGAACATTCTGCTTCTACTTTCCTCTCCTCCACACACTTAAGACTCCAGTTATACTGAGTGACTCTCTATTTTTCCCATGTGATACTCCATCTCTCATTCCCATTGATTTCATGTGGTTACCAATCAAGCCTGGAACTCTCTCCCTACCTCTTCCTTCTGCTTTCCTGGCTTATTTCAAGGCCCAGTTGAGTCCCCATCTTCTTCATGAGGTTTTTCTTGTTCCATGCCACCAGATCTCTTATTCTACCTTGTCTCTAAGATTGCCTTCCAAAACACTTTACTCTAGCAGGTACTTATTTACATGACATCTCTGTTATTAGAATGTAAGCTTCTTTTCAGCAGGGATGCCATTTTTCTTTTCTTTATATCTTCAGTGCTTAGTGTAGTGCTAGTATTTAGCAGGTGATTAATAAATGCTTGTTAATCAACTTAAAACATGGCAGAATGGAGGTGAATGAATTATTGTTGAGTTATTGTAGAACTTTTATAGCGAGAAAGATCTGATTCAGGTCCTGAGTTTGATACACACTATGTGATCCTGGACAAGCCATTTAACCTTTTAATGCTTTAGGCCTAGAAGGGGATATCCTGTGTTAGTAGGGGGAGTTTCTGACATCAGTGAAATCACTATCCCATCCCTCTCCCCCATTTAAATAAATCTTGTTCTCATTTTTTCCCAATAAGGTCAGATCAAACTCATTTTAGAACAAGTCACTATCCTGCTATTAATCTTTTGAGAGTTAATGCTTAATACAGTTTGTTGTTTGATTGTTTTTAAATTATTCTTGACTCTCCATGACCTCAATTGGGATTTTTATGGCAAAGATACAAGAATGGTTTATCATTTCCTTTTCCAGCTCATTTTACAGATAAGGAAGCTGAGGCAAAAAGGGTTAAGTGATTTTTGCAGGATCACCCAGCTAGTAAGTGTCTAAGGCCTTATTTGAATTTAGGAAGAGAAGTCGTTTTGACTCTGTGTTCAGCACTCTATTTATTTTGTTACCTAGCTGCCCATTACACAGACAGATCACAAAGAATTGCCTTTTGAATTGACTATCAACTTTATTATTACTTCTAGCATCACCATCTACATCTCCATTACTATCAATCATTTACTGTGAGGAAGCTTGGTAGAATGGATAAGGATGCAGGTCACTTCAGGGCCAGAAAGCCCTGGATTTAAACTCCATCTCTATACACTATGGTTGTGTGTCACTAGGTAAATCAATTAACCTCTCTGGGCCTCAGACGATCATCCAGGCTACAGACAATTGTCTATTTGGAAGGAGGTGAAGAGAATTTCCACACTGGAAGTTCACTGATGAATAATAGCTCTAACCCCCCCAAAATGCAAATCCCCCCCAAAACCCCACAACTCTTTACTACTATATCATAAAGGTTGCTTTATATAACAGCGAAAATGGAAAACAACAATTAAAAAATGAAATTGAATGCTATGCAATTGTAATTAGTAAACTTGCTCTAAAAAACAGATATGAAAAATAATGGGCTCTTTTTTTTGCAAGTGATAGGGTAGGGTATGGAACATTATGTCAGTCATTTTCAATATGTTAATTACTTTTGCTAAATTGTTTCTTCCTTTTTAAAAAATTTTCTTTATTTATGTGGCAATTGGGGTTAAATGCCTTGCCCAGGGTCACACAGCTAGGAAGTATTAGGAGTCAGAGGCTGGATTTGAACTCAGAGCCTCCTGACTTCAGGATCTGTGCTCTATCCATTGTGCCATCTAGTCATCCTTTTGTATTCTTTATTATAAATGATGTCTCTAGTTATCTGGGAAGAGAAGGAGGAATAGGGAAGAATATAATAAGAAATGTATTGTTCTTAAGTCATTTTTCATTTATGTCCAATTTTTATGACCCCATTTGGGATTTTCTTGACAAAGATACTGGAGTGTTTTGCCTTTTCATTTTCCAGGATATTTTATAGATGAGGAAACTGAGACAAATAGAGTTAAGTGATTAACAGTGAAGAACTGTCTTAGGGCAGATCTGAATTCAGAAAAATGAGTCTTCCTGATTCCAAGTCAGTGCTTTAATCTACTGTAACATCTTGCTGTACACAGTGGAAACATAGATAATTAAAAAAAAAAAAGATCAATAAAAATTTAATTAAGCATAAACATTTCCTTAGATTGAATTATGCAGTTTGCTTCATAAATTGCTTTTTTCCCCCTCACATGAATAAGAGTCTAGAAATGTTACCCCGACCCAATGTTGTATAGTCATTTGAGTTTTTAGCCTCAGTAGAACTAAATATTTATCTCCATTTATTTTCATGTCATTATATTTTCTCAGCTGTTGAGATCCCTTTTCCAACAGCCTGGTAAGTGGGTGAGGGCACCTTTTGTTGGCCATTTTGGCTTCTAGGATGACATTACCCAACAATCTCCCCTAGGAGTTGGAGCTTAAAGAAATTGCGGCAAGATGCTAAATACGAATTAGCCACTAGGTGGCGCTCAAAGCTGTAGCAATGGTCCGTTCAAAACAAGGGTGAAATCTAGCTGTTCATGATGTGGCCAAGTGCATTTCCAGTGTTTCACAGGGATAAATTGCACCTTTGAATTTGGGCTTATTTTAGTTTAGAATTATCTACATTTGGAAGCTGTGTCATTGTTTGGCCATGTCTGACTCTGTTATAGAAAATATTTCAGTTTTTCTTGACAAAGATACAAAAGTCGTTTGCCATTTCCTTTTCCAGCTCTTTTTACATATGAGGCAACTGAAGCCAACAGGATGAAGTGATTTGCTAGGAAATATCTGGGCTCAGGTCTTCCTTACTCCAGGCCCAACATTCTTGTCTACAATGCCATTTAATTGCCTCTTTTTTTACTAATGGGGAAACTGAAGCAAAGAGTGATGAATAAATTTGCACAGAAAAAGTCCCACAGCTAGAAAGCTTTTGAGACTGAATTTGGATTCAGTTTCTTGACTCCAAGTTCAGGACTCTATACACAGAGTAAATTAACACTATAATGGCTTTTAGGGGGCTACTTATTAGTCAAAACTGTTCTCTCTCCTGTGAAAACTTAGAAAAAGAAAATGACTTATTAAAAGGTCCCATGACTGTTACAGCCCATTATAACCTATGTAATCACCAACCTTTATGATCCTAAATAATAATAATTTGCATTTCTTTCTTCTAAAAAAATTCAGGGCATTCATCTCTACCAATGAGCAGAGAGCCTCAAACTAATGGGCCTTGAGTCGGGCTTTCCATATTGTCTGAAAGTTACATGTTCAACTTCTTTCTACAATGGCTTTGAAGCTTTAACCAATCTTGGGAGCTGCCCATTTGGCTTTACTAAGGCCTACTTAACTGAACCTAGATTCTAGGATTCTTCAGTGTATGACTAAGAAAATTCTGTCTGTTTTACCTGGAAATGGCATGCGCTTTCATTTCCTTTTCTATCATTTATCTGTCATCATATAATTTCAATAATCCCAACCTCCTCATCTTCAAAGTGGGGTAATTCCAGCTATTTTTTCCCTTCTCCCTACCCCAGCTTTTAAGTATTATTGTGAGCTGTGCATATTGAAAACTGTCTTGGATTGTAGAATCATGAGCTATTATTTCAGGTCAGAAATTCTGAATTGAACAATAGACAAATTTGAAAGGGAGATAACCCGGAGAAATAATAAGAATTAGGCAATTTATATTACTTATGTGTGAGTGAGTGTGTGAAATATTCTGCTGTCTTGGTTTTCCTGTTCCCCCTTTTATTCATTTTACTTCTATTCAGTTTTTTTATTTAGGTGATTCTTAAGGGAGTAATTTGAAGAGAAAGAAGCAAGGATAAATATCCTTGAGGTATCACACACAATTACAACTACAACAGCAACTGATATCTGAGAGATGATTTAGTCTGTTTTCCCAAGTGCTTCCCATGGAATGGGAGCTTGAACTGTACTGATAAGTAGATAATTAGTTTGTTCTATTGCAAATGGATTTCTTGTTCAAGGATAAGTTTCCATAATAGTGAAACTGATGGAGGTAAGCAAATCCCTTCTCTCTTTGGGTTGAATCTATTTAATTTGTTTCTTATTCTGCAGGTAACACATCCCAACTTTTTTTCCCCCAAAAACAAGAAATCCAAGATGGGGGACTGAAAATAAGATTAAACTTTTCAACTCCCACAAGCTGGTGAGTGCCCTGCCTCACCTGTATCCAAAACATCCAGTATCCAAAGGACTTTGCTACTACCTGGCAAAAATTCTTCTAAAGTAAATAGATTGGGGCAGCTAAGTGGCGAAGTAGAGCACCAGCCCTGAAGTCAGGAGGACCTGAGTTCAAATCTGGCCTCAGACACTTAACACTTCCTAGCTGTGTGACCCTAGGCAAGTCACTTAACTCCAATTGCCTCAGGAAAAAAACAAAACAAAATAAAAGTAAATAGATTATATTGTATATGTAGAGATCTAGGAGGGATCTCTTAGAACAAAGAATGCCAGAGATTGAAGAGGCCTTAAAATTTAAAGTGGTAGAAGTAGATGAAGCATTTGAAAATAGAATCTCAGAGATAGAAAGGCCTTTAGAGGTGAAAATGCTAGACTAGAGAGAAACCTTAGAACATAGAATGTCAGAGCTGGGAAAGACCTCAGAAGATAGAGTGAGATGTGGGAAAGGCCACAGAACAAACAATATCAGAACAAAGGATTAAAAATCTAGGATGTCAGTCCTGTGAAGGGCCTTAGAACAAGAATTGAAAGAAACATTAGAACAGAGAAAATAAAAACTGAAAGAGGCCTTAAAACAGATAATATTAGAACACTGAATTTTATGCTGGAGATGGGAGGGGACTGAATAGCTTAGAAATATCATGAGAAAAATTTGCCATCTGTAGGCAAGACTTGGAGTTTTTCCAGGAAATGAGGGAGGGGCAGATTTTCACCTTGGCTGGGAGGGCAAGGCTGCCTAAAAATGTTTCCACTGGATAATCTTTTTTAGAGATGCAAATGGGAGGAGATTCCTTTTTAAGAGTTGCAGGGGGTTCTTACTGCAGACTCTGGGGTCCCTTCCAACTTTGAGAATGAATTGAACTTGTCATTGAAAATGACAGCTGAAAGGACCTTAACCATATTCTTAGAATCTAAAAGGCCTTTAAAAGCCAAAGAAGAACTAGAGAACATTATGAAATGCAAATTGGACAACTTTGATTACATTAAATTAAAAAGGTTTTGCACAAACAAAACCAACAGAAACAAGATTAAAAGGGAAGTACAAAACTGGGAAAAAATTTTTAGCACCAGTGTCTCTGATAAAGATCTCATTTCTAAAATGCATAAAGAACTGTGCCAAATTTGTTAGACAAGTCATTCCCCAATTGATAAATGGTCAAAGGATATGAACAATTTTCAGATGATAAAATTAAAGCCATCAATAGTTATGTGGAAAAAGTATCTAAATCACTATTGATTAGAGAAATGCAAATTAAAACCTCTGAGGTACCACCTCACACCTCTCAGATTAGCTAAGATTACAGGAAAATATAATGATGAATGTTGGAGGGGATCTGGGAAAACTGGAACACTAATCCATTATTGGTGGAGTTGTCCATCTATTCTGGAGAGCAATTTGGAACTATACTCAAAGGTGCCACTCCTGGATCTGTATCTCAAGGAAATCATAAAGGAGGGAGAAGGACCCACATGTATAAAAATGTTTGTAGCAGCTCTTTCTGTGGTAGCAAAGAATTAGAAAAGGAGCAGATGCCTATCAATTGGGGAATGGCTGCGGAAGTTGTGGTATATGAAGGTAATGGAATATTATTGTCCTATAAAAATGATGAAGAGGCTGATTTTAGAAAGGTCTGGCAAGATTTATATGAACTTATGCTGAATGAAACAAGTAGAACCAGGAATACATTGTACACAATAACACCAAGACTGCCAAATGATCAAGTATGAAGCACTTGGTTCTTCTCTGTGGTTCAATGATTCAAAACAATCCCAATAGACAGAATTTGGACAGAAAATGCCATCTACATCCAGAAAAAGAACTATGGAGATTGAGTGTAAATCAACACATGTGATGTTCACTTCTTTTTTCTGTTTTTTTTTCTCTTCTGTGATTTTTCCCTTTTATTCTGATTTTTCTCTCCCAACATGATTCATAAAGAAATGTGTATTAAAAATAAAATAAAAATTTAAAAAGTAAGAATTAAAAAAATCTAAAAGGCCAACACAGATCATCTAGTTGAAAGTCACCCTTTCCATTTGCCCTGGATTTTCCATCTCCCCACCATGTGTTTTCAAATATGGGGAAGCATAGAAATTGGTCACCACCTAATTCTGTGGGAGTCTAGATTCTGTAAAATCTTTCTAACCTGTCTTAAATCAGTGTGCCTACTGTGTCACTGGAGAGTTAAGGTCATTGGATTCGAGTGTTCCTATCAAAGGAATAAACAATGTTCTCATCTTAGTCAGAGGACTAATCTCCTAAGGGGGCTCTAAAGAGGATCTTGAGTACTTTCCCACATCTTCCCCTTTTACCAATGTCATGGAAATTCATGAGGACATGCCCTTCAGCATGTAATCCCCTTCATGTTAAGAGAGATGTCAGAAAAAGTGTTTTAACAAATATATGAAACAAAAGCTCCAAGTGGCTAATAATCTCAGAAAGGCAAATTAAAACCACTCTGGCTTCCTATCTCTTTTTCTCTTTCTCTCCTTCCTTCCCTCTCCCCATCTCCCCCACTCCCTCCCTTTCCTTTCTCTCCTGATTGACAGAGTTTACTAGTGTGGAAAATGACAAATGAAGAAACGACTGTGATAAAAAAGGTACATTGATATACTTTTAGTGGAATTGTGAAATGATCCAGCAATTTGAATCTGTCCCTCTCAAAAGCCTAATGATGTCATCTAAAGACATCTTCCCCCCATTATTTTTGGGGAGGGGAAGTAAAAAAAAGAGAATATGCACATACACATAGACACATAGAAAACCAAATATTTTTCTTTTAAAAGAAAAGAATAGCAAAATGAATTGTCAAACCAAAAGCTTGAGTTTCAAGACTTACCATAGAGGATAATGGATAAAGGTAGGACCTGTAATTTCAATTACATGAAGAATTCTAAGATGAAAAAATTTCCAATTTCTTCAGAGAATGAAGACTAGCATTTTCTCTTCAACTTAGAGTCTTAACAGAGATAAGTCCAGCACTTTTAGGTTAAATGATTTGCCCAGGATCACCAGCCATTGAATGTCAGAGGCAAGACTTGAATCCATATCTTTTTTACTCCAATGCCAGCTCTCTATTCATTATGACACACTGCCTCTCTTTCCTAAAGCATGGAAATAATTTCTACTCCTCTTGAAATACCAGAAATGGCCACCAGATAGACAATGATGCTGACTTATAATAAGGTGGTAAATCAATCAGCATTTATTTACCCTTTTTTTGTGCTTGAAGTTTTGCTAAGCACTGGAATAGTGATACATGGAAAGGCAACAATACTGTCCTTGCCCTCAAAGAGCTCTCATTCTAATTAGTTAAATTAGTTTTTGTTTTAATTTTTGATTGATTAATTTGATGATTCTAATCAATCCACTTCCCAGCTATATAAATAATGAGCCAATCTTTGGTCAGACACTTACTTTTATAATTGCTGTAAAGTATATCTCCTTAACTATGTCAAAACATGTTTTAAAAAATGTTTCTTAAATAACTACAATGTTCCAAGAACTGTGTTAACTGCTAGGGATTCAGAAAGAAAGTAATTTTGTCCTTTCAAGGGTAACACCTCTCCAAAAGACTCCCCTAGAAACAGTAAACATTTTGTGAGCTGTGAGATGATTTCAGTTGGTTGTGTTTGGAGTTATTTCTGGCTCTTGAGCACAAGAGGGCCCATCTGGAGTGTCCCCTTATTTAATTTGCAGCACTTATCAGTGATTATTCCATTACCATCTAATTGAGGGCTTTTGACTTTATCTGTAAAAGGGATGATCACAGTTGCTACTTGTCTATGCTTACCTAGTTCTGAAAAGGTTTGAAAGTCCAGCATGGTTTTTTAGAAAAGAACAATTTGAGAATTGGTCTTATTTTACTTTATGTGTTTGTAAATGGAGTTTTGCTTTACTTTTCTTTCAGAGTTTGTTTTATTTCAGGGTGCAACACAAAGCAATGGAGTAGAGAAAGTGGAAAAAACAGAGTTCCTGGACAAAAAAGAAAAAAAAAAGCATTATCACAGCAAACTGAGAAGCTGGTTCAGTCCAGCTATGTGGGAGCCATCAATGAAAAACAAAAAGACACAGAACCAACAAAAGGAAGAATTAACACAAACCATACCTTTCAGAAATACTGTGAGCCATGTGGACTGGGCACGATTTAGGGAAGAGATTGGCTCTCTAGCAGCCCTGAATTCTTTTCTTGCTGGATTAGGGAAATTCAGTCTCAAGGTAAAACTAATGGGCCTGCAATGTTTGTATGACCAGTACTTCCCTTAGCCTTCCAGGTTTAGACAACTCTATTTATACATATTTAAGGATACAAGAAGCATGTCCCAGGAAAGAAATGCTCCACCGTTCCATCCCCTATATTTTTGTGAAGCTAGCATATGTTTACTGTTTAGAAAATCTATACCTTTCTTGATTACTAAAATAATTGAGTTTTATTATTTTTTTCCTACCTATACAAACCCTGAGATTTTGAGAGTAGCCTCGCCTTGTAAGCTGCCTATGCCATGATAAATGGTCTTCTCCAAGAATACTTCCTCAAATTATTAGGAGACTTTGCTCTCGCCAGTTACCCTAGTTATCAAGTGGTTAATGAACTAGGTTACATCCAACACAAAGAGAGAGGCGGGGAGGGGAGGGAACAGGGAAGAGAGAGAGAGAGAAAGAGAGAGACAGAGAGACAGAGAGAGAGAGAGAGAGAGAGAGAGAGAGAGAGACAGAGAGAGACAGAGAGAGACAGAGAAAGAGACAGAGAGATGCAGAGAGAGAGACACAGAGACACAGAGAGACACAGAGGCACAGAGAGACACACGGAGAGAGACAGAGAGAGAGACACACACAGAGACACAGAGAGACAGAAAGACAGAGACAGAAAGACAGAGAGAGAGAGACAGAGAGAGAGACAGAGACAGAGAGAGAGACAGAGAGATAGACAGAGATACAGAGAGAGAGACAGAGAGACAGAGAGAGAGAGAGACTTTGCGGGTTACTTTGCTATTCAATAATTGCAATTGTGTCAGACTCATTTGGGATTTTCCTAGAGAAGATACTGAAGGAATTTGCCTTTTCCTTCTTCAGTTCACTTTACAGATGTGGAAATGAAACAGGGTTAGGGACTTGTCCAGAGTCATGCAGATAGTATCTGAAGCTGGATTTGAACTCGTTTTCTTGATTCCAAGTCCAGCATTCTCTCCACTGTATCACCTAGCAGCTGGATACATATCAGTTCATCCCATTCATTTTCCCAGTTATGATTACCAGCTCTGTATTTCCAGTTTGGTTACATATCAGGATAACATATAACATAAGGAACCTTGATGTTGGTTCTTGGCTGCCAGAAAGTCTGCCTCCACAAATGGAGAAAATTATTGTTCCTCTGTAGATACTAACATATCATATATCTGAGAGAAATCTAAAAGATAGTTCATTTTTAATACCCTTCTTCCTTTCATCCTGGATTTTGGCCAGCTATACCATATACTTTGACAACTTCTGTTTGAATTTGGGAGGCATGTATAGGATTAGCTTTTTACCTTAGTGGTATGGTCTCTTTCTTAACAAAAAACCATCCACTTGGAAAACATTTGCTATAAATGTGAGGGAAATAAGAAAGAGACCCATTGCCTCTCCACCCTATAAAAATTGTCCTTTCTAATATTAGACAATTACTGTTTAATAAATAAACTAATTATCTCTTAGTAAGATTGAATGTGTGTGTATGATATTTATATGTATGATAACTTTTACATAATGTAAATGTAGGTATTAGAGATAAAATGATGAAAAACATTACTGAAGTCACAGTAGTTTTGGACTATATGAATTTTCTTATTCAATAGATACCAATTTGTTCATGTTTGGGTCTATTCTTTTTTTTGGGGGGGGATGTGATGAAAACATTAAGACCACTGAAATTGAGCAAAGTCTCCTGTCATTCACTCCCTTCCTAAAAGAATATCGTGAGAGAGAATTCTACCTTTATAAAATCTTAAAAAAGCAAGGGATAATCAAAGATTGAGACCTTAAGGTAACTGTAAGAATAGCTAACACAATTTCCCCATTATACAGATGAATGACTTGAGGCCCTATGTTCTTGTCATCTTTTTTTCTCCTTTGCTTTTCTAATCTTAAACATTAAAGAATAGGATCAGAAGTTGAGATCTGAGGGAATCTGGGGGTACCTCAGAATCCTTTTGACCTACTTCTGCTCTTTACAGAGGAGGAAACTGGAGAACAGAAACTTTTAAGTCTTTCCAAAGTCATACAGCTAATATATGTCAAAGGTGAAATTTGCACCCAGGTCTCCTAACTCTGTCATAGATGTTCTTTCCTCTGTACCACATGGCCCATGTGATCTTGTCCAAGTCACTTAAAATTTATAGGCTTGAATTTCTGAAAAATGAGGTCTTTGGACAAGATAAGCATTAAGAGTGTTTTCATCCTGGTCATTCTTTATTCCATTGAATGGTACTTGGCATTCTGAGGCTTTTTAAAGTTCTAATGCTTGGCCATTATAAATCCCACCATAAAAGATGAAAAAGAGGGAATTATGAGACCAGAATGATCTCTCCTCCTCCTTTCCAGTGGTTGAAAGGTATCATAATATTTTTTTAAAATAAATTTGTTCACATATGCTGTGACATATTCTGTCATTTCCATTGCCCTCACTTGAATGAATTATAACACAAACAAAAATCTCAACATAAAATAGAGTCCAGCAAAACAAATCCCCTGTACCTGCCAATGTATACTCTGCATTTTAAGTGCATCCCTCCTGGCAGAAGGTGAATGCCATCTTCTAGATTTGTGTTTGATCACTGCATTGATTAGAGCAATAAATAAGGTATTTCCAAATTGTTTTCTCTAGATTATTGTTATCATTGCATAAATTATCCTTCTAGTTCTGCTCACTTCACATTGCAATTCTTCAGAATAGACTTCCTTTTTTTCTTCTGAAACTGCCAATTTCACCATTTCTTTTGCCATAATTTGGAATAATAATCACATTACAGTCACATAATATCATTTGTTTAGCCATTCTCCAATAAGAGTTCACCTTTTAGTTTCTAATTGTTGCCCACTATGAAAGGAACTACTATACATATTTTGTATGTATTGGTTATTTTTTATCTTTTTTTTTATCTCTTTAAGGTATAGACTTGGGAGGAGATGTCCCAGCTCTAAGACTATACACAGTTAGTAATTTTGTGGGAATAGCTTCAAATTGCATTCTGGGGTGGCTGACCCAATTCACAGCTTTACCAACAATATACAAGGGTACCTGCTTCCTATAGCCCCTCCAATATTTATCCTTGTCAGTCTGATGGGTGGGAGACGGAACACAAGAGCTGCTTTAATTTGCAATTCTCTATTAGTGATTTAGATTTTTAAAATATGTGATTGCTGATAGCTTGGATTTCTCCCTTTGAAAACTGTTCATGTTCTTTGTTTGACCACTTATTTATTATAAAATGATCCCCACATTTTGTAGGAACTAAGGAAGGCCTTTTGACACATGGAAATATTAGTCTTTTGGATCACTTACCAGCAATTAGGGCCTAATGTATATGTTTGTTTTATAATTGATGAAATAGTGTTGGAGCAAAACACCATGGCAACAGATGAAGGTGAAGACCGACTTACCATCATCCCTGAGAACTTAGTAGATCCACGAGAAAATGTTTCAAAGGATGCTGTGAGTTTGAGAAGACAGAAAATAACGCCAAGGGATTATTTGCACAATTTGCTTAATTTTGCACAGCTTGAATTTCCACATGACCTGCCTTCCTTTGTCTTTGAATACTTTGCAACTTGCAGGGGACTTGACTATCCTGGCCCGTTCATAAGTATTTGTTAATGGAGTTAGGTGATTCAATGGGTAGTATTGGACTGGAAATTAGGAAACCTGAGTTTGAATAGTACCTAAGATACTTAGTACATGGGTCAGTCCTGGACAAAACCCTTGACCTTTCAGCCTTGATTTCCTCATGTGTAAAACAGGGACAATAAGGCCTATCTTACAGTATTTGGGGGAAGGATAAGATGAGATATATAAAAAGTTATTGGTTGTAGTAGCAGTAATCATTCCATCATCAGAACCATGCTAACTGCTTAGGAAAGTTACAGCATGGCCTAGTTACTTGGGGGCTGACAGTCACCCTGTACAATTGCATGAGACCATCACCAGGGAGCCTGCAGAATTACTTTGTACATGCAAGGAAGGCAGAAACTGCCTTGTGGTCACAAAATTTGAGGGCCAGGGAGACTTAAGTCTTTCCCTTTCTTTTCTCCAAAAAAGCAATCGATATTTAAGCTGGACCTCAGAGGTTTGGGCAGGAGGAGTTGGATATATGGAGGAGGGAGGGCGAGAGATTTTTTTAAGTAGGAAGAGTAGTTTAGGGTGGGTGGTGAAGGGGTTTGGAAGCAACAAACTGGTTTCAGAACAAAGGACTGGCAGATGACCTCCAAGTACTGTTCAGTCAACCCTGATGAAAAGGTGAAGACTCCAGCGTGGGAAGATTAAAGGAAAGAAGGTTGGGAGGGTTCTCTTACACAAGTGTGCCCAATGAAAGCACCAAGAGGCACCAGGGCCCTCCAAGTCCAGCCCCTATGGCTCAATTGGCACAAAAGAATTCTGGAAGTATCATGTTACTGCTGATTTTTTTTTTCTTTTTAAAAATAATATGCTGAGACTATGCAAAAAGGATGAGACTTTAATTTTCTGGCTAAGGTAAATTCCATTCCTTGGCTGCTCAAAACTCAACTATGATGTATAAGACCAACCCAGGTGTAACACGGGAAGAACACAGCCACGGGAGTCAAAAGACCTAGGCTTAATCCACATTTGAGTTAGATGTGTGACTCTGGACAAGTCACTTCACCTGAGGGCATTCCAGTCCCTTCCTCTGAAAATGAAGCAGTGGTAATATATGACTTTTGAGATACCTTCCACCTGTAGGGTTTTGATCTTATAATATAATAGGATCCTATAACCCCAATAAGACCTAAGGTTTATAATAGTGCTTACTATGTGCCAGGTATTGTGCTAAGGATTTTAAAATTATTATTTCATTTGATGCTGACAATGGCCCTGGAAGGTCACTGTGATTATTATCTGCATTTTAGAGATGAGGAAACTGAGGCAAATAGAAATTAAATAACTTGGCCAGGGTCACACACAATTAGAAAGTATCTGAGTTTATGACTTCAGGCCCAGCATTCTAAATCAATGAACCTCCCTTGGCTTCAGTTTCCTCCTCAGCATAGTACCTAGAACACAACAGGTGCTTGATAATTTCTCTTGAAGGGGTCAAAGCCAAGTAAGTGGAGTAAAACAGATTCCCCTCCAAATAACTTTAAAATTACCTCAAATCAAATTCTGGAGTGACAAAGAAAACAAAAGATCAAATAGGGAAATTAATCCAGCCCAAGATAACATGGGAGATTGGAAAGAGAGATTTGTGACATGGGGAAGGAGGCTGCCCTGGAGCCTGTGTGGATGAAACACCAGTGATGGGACTAGATGGAGAAGACAGAAGTAGCAACAGGGATCATGAGGGTGCTATGTGAAATAAGCAGAAGCAGAAATACATTATACACAGCAACAGCAAGATAGTGAGATGATCAAATATGAAAGCCTTGGTTCTTCTCAGTGATCCAGGAATTGAAGATAATTCCAATAAACTTTGGATAGAAAACGCCATCTGAATCTAGTAAGGGAATTAATTATGGAGATTGAATGTAAATCAACACATGCTATGTTCACTTCTTTTTTTCTGTTTTTTTTTCCCTGTGGTTTTATCCTTTTTGTTCTGATTTTTCTCTTTTAACTTATAAAGTAATGGGTTATTTCAAAAGTTAATATACCAGAAAACATTTTTAAATGTTAAAACTTTTTTTTAAAGAAAATAATATCTTACAAATTAGAATCAAGCAAGTGAAATCTAATGAGTCCATGAGACACCAAAAAAGTCAAAAGAATAAAAAAGCAGAAAAAATGTGAAATATTCCATAAGTAAAACAACTGACATGGAAAAATAGGTTGTAGAAAAATAATTTAAAATTATTGGATTACCTGAAAGCCAAGATCAAAGAAATAGTCTAGACATCACATTTTGAAAAATAGTCAAGGAATACTTCCCAAATAACCTCAAAGCAGAGGGTAAAATAGAAATGGAAAGAGTTGGCTGATTTTCACCTCAGAGAGATCCCCAAATGAAAAGTTCAAGAAATATTATAGTCAAATTTCAAAGCACTCGTCAAAGCGAAAGTCAAAGAGAAAATACTTCAAGCAGTTAAAAAGAAATCTATTCAACACCATGAAGCCACAGTTATGATCACACCAGATTTAGCAGCTACATTAAAGGAGCAGAGGGTTTGAAATATCATATTCTGGGAGTCAAAAAAGCTGAGATTACAAAAAAAATCCAAAACAAAAAACTTACCAAGCAAAATGGAATATAGTCGTTTAAGGGGAAAAATAAATATTTAATGAGATAGAGGACTTTTAAGCATTCCTGATAAAAAGACCAGAGTTGAATAGAAAATTTGCCTTTCAAATATGAGAGTCAAGAGAAGCACAAAAAGGTAAGTATGAAAAAATAATAAAGTATTCAATAAGGTTAATCTTTTTACTTCTCTATGAGGGAAAATGATCCATGTATCTTCTAAGAATTTTATCATTATTTTGGAGTGAGAGAAGGAGAGGGAATGAGTTGATTAGGTTCTAGTGATTTGGGGTAAGAAGGGAGAAAAAAAAAGAAAAAAAATTCCCTACAAGGGGGAAGGGAGAGGAAAAATGGGAAACATTATATTTCATTAAAAAGGCACATAAGGAAGCACTTTTATATTGGAATGGAAAATGGTTTGTGGATCAGTGTATGCACTTGAGGTAATGCTTGAACCTCATTTTCATTAAATTTGGTTCAAAGATATACATACATATATAATGCATATATATATGTGTATACATGTAAATGTGTACACACATACACATATAACATGTGTGCCATATATTGTGTGTTATAGACATGCACATGAATACATATGTGTGACACACATGGACAGACACTTTATTGAAAATATAAATCTATCTTATCCAACAGAAAAATAGAAAGGGAAAAGGATGAGAGAAAAGGGAAAGAGGGTGCTAAAAGGGATGGCAGATAAAAGAATGCAATGGTCAGAAGCAAAACAGATTTTAGAGAAGATAAAAGATATATGTATATAAAAACAAAGAAGAATAAAGAGGAAAAAAAAGATGAAGGGAAATGCACAGTAATAATAGCTATGGATGTGAATGGGATAAACTCACCCATAAACTGAAGAGATATCAGAATGGATTAGAAACCAGTATCCAACAAAATGTAGCTAACAAGGGCTATAAAACTGTACGTAGTCTTTGAACCAGCAAAATTACTAATAGGTCTGTACTCAAAAGAGATAAAGGAAAAAAATGTAAAAAATATTTGTACAAAATATTTATAGCACCTCTTTTTTTGGGTGGCAAAGAATTGGAAATTGAGGGGATACCTATTAGTTGGGGAATGGTTGAACTAGTGGTAAGTCATTGTGATGGATACTATTGTGCTATAAGAAATGACCAGCAAGATACTTTCAGAAAAACCTGGGAAGACATATGTACTCATGCAAAGTGAAGTGAGCAGACACAAGAGAATATTGGACACAGTAACAGCAGCATAGTAATGCTTATCAACTGTGAAAGGTTTAGCTATTCTGATCGATACAATGATCCAAGACAAATCCAAAGGACCCACGTTGAAAATACTATCTAACTCCAGAGAGAGAACTGATTAATTCTGAAGCAGAGTGGAGCACACAGGTTTTCTTTCCTCTTTATTTTTCTTGCTTTATTTTGTTTCTTTGTTTCCACAACATAGCTAATAAGTAAATAATGTTTTTCATGACTACACACATACACATACATACATATATCAAACTATATCAAATTGTTTGCTTTTTCAAAGAGGGTAGAGGAACACGATACAGAAAGAATATTTAGAAGTCAAAGATTTGAAAAAAAAGAGTGTTAAATTTTTTTTACATGAAATTGCGAAGTATTTAATGAAATAAAAATATTTTTTAAAAGTGTTGAAGCAGATTAAAAACCTACCATTTTGTACCTAAGAATTTATATTTCTTGGAACCTTACTATATATCATGTATATTTGCTTATATATAGCAAAAAGATATACATCTTGATAGTAATTAATTTTTAAGAGATCATATGATATGATTTAATAGGTTTTCCTTTATTATATAGGATGACACAGTTGACTGAAAACCAGAACTTATTCTGCTATTTTTGTAAAATAAATAAAGAAGGTTGCATAGTGGATAGAGCATTGGCCTTGGAGTCAGGAAGACTTGAATTCAAATATGGTTACAAATTGTGTGACCTTAGGCAAGTTGCTTAACTTGATTTCCTTCTCTCTCAAAAAGAAAAATGAATAAAAGAAAGAAAAAAAAACAGGAAATTGAAATGAAATAAATAAATAAATGCTACTTAACAGATTGTTGACCTCCTCATAGGTTTGGACTCTAATATGACTGGTACTTGTTCTTTTCCAGCTCTAGTTTTTGAGCCTTTTAAAATGTTGCACATCCTTAGAAATTAAAACAAAACAAAACAGAAACAAAACAAAAAAAAAAAACAAATTAAATGCAAAAGTGCTTCTGGGAGAAAAATCAAAATTAAATAAATATACAATATGTATAGCCAAAAATAGCATTTATACAAACTTGGTTATGTGAAGACAGAAGGAAAGTATTTCCAGTCAAACGATCAGTATTTATTAAGCCCTTACTTTGTACCAGGCATCACAGTAACTTTTCTAGGGAGGGATGGATTGAATGAATATATAAAAAAGCTTCTATCAAGTACCTGTGATGTAACAAAGAATGTGATAAGCCCTGGAGATATAAAAAAAAGAAAATCTCTATTTTCAAAAAGCTCTTAATCTAGTCAGGGTCAACAACAACATGTTAAAAGGTTCAGATTAAGGTTCAGGGCAGAAAAAAGTCTTCATGGTGTAGCTTCAAAAAAGTAAAGAAACAAGCATTTTTTTGAGGCACCTACTGTTCCAGGTCCTTTGTTAAGGGATTTACAAATATTATCTCATTTAATCCTTATTCCAACTCTGGGAAGTAAATGTTATCCCTATTTCACAGATGAGGAAACTGAGACAGATGAAGTTCAGATGACTTCCTAATGCTATACAGCTAGATAAGAGTTAGAGGGTGGATCTGAATTAAAGTTTTTCTGATTTCAGACCTAAAGTGCTATCCATTGCACCACCCAACTACTTTTAACTCAGGACAGATGGCAAAATCCTAGGGACCCCCTTGATGCTGTGGCAAGTCAGATGGTGATGTGAAGTCAACTGAGGAGAAATAGTTACTGGGTGGATCAGAGGGAGTAATGAAACAGCAAAGATTAAATCAGGACTGAGTAGGATACAAGGATACTGTGCTCAGCATATAATACATTCAATAGCCAGAATCTAAACCAATATAGCTCCCTCTGATTTCAGAACATATTACCTGCTATCACCTGATTCAGTGGCCGTACCCATAGTGCATGGGATTTAGACTTGGAGTCTAAAGAACTGGATTGAAATTCTGTCTCTGATATTGTTTCCCCACTCTGAAATGAAGATTTTAAAGCTCATAAATCAAGAGTTTCACTTGGAAGATTGAGACTCAGGGTAATACCTGTAAGAGACACTACCAATCTCCCAAACCCTATGGAAATGTCAATTTTTAAGAGAACAACCTTACAATTCTGCCAGGGCATTCCTTGACGATGCTGTACTGGCCTCCTAAGGCTGAGATCCTCAGGGAAATGCAGCTCAGTTCTGGAAGCAAGCCCACTTGTAAGGAGCTGCCATCTGTCCACTGCAGAGGAAGGAGGAGAGAACAAAAGGACCGTACATCTTCTTCTCTGGCTAATCTCTCTCAGAAATCAGCCTTTGGTCTGATGGTCCCTCTCTCTTTCTGCCTGGCCCCTTTGATATTGAAATCAGAGTCACAGTTCAACTTTTTCTAAAAGCACATCTTATTCTCGAGAGTGGGTCAAGTCATGCATTTTAGCAAAATTATCACCTTTCACAAAGAGCTGGTCAAGCAGATGGAAATTCACTGGGGGAAGTAATTGGATTCCCAACCTGGCTGAGGCTAGTTTTTAACTACAAGAAAATTAGGCTCTTAAAATGACAAAACTTAGGTGGGTTATCATTATTTTTTTTAAAGATCAAACTAGCCACTCAAAATTTTTCAATGCTCTTCCTCGAAAATGAATAATTCCTAAATTAGATAGTCTAATTTGTCCATCTTGGGTGGGATGAAGCAACATATTTTAATTATGATTTAAAAATAAATGAATTTTCATATTCCTGTAAAAGTGGTTCATTAGTGTGGTTTTCTTTTGTACTAGGCAAGTCATGGCCGCTCTGTAATTTATTCATTGCAACAAATTATATTTATAAAGAACTTCAAACTTTGTGAGGCTGTATGCATATATTATCTCATTTGATCCTGAAATAACCCTGTAAGTCAGTCAACAAGCATTTGTTAAGCATTAGTATGTGTCAGATACTTTGCTAATTGTAGGAGATCCAGATATATCCAGATTCACTACCAATGGCTGCCCTTAAAGAGATTACACTCTAATTTAAGGAGACAATACATTAAAGAAGAATCAAGGGGAGGGGAGAGTGAGACCATGGAAAATGAAGAATAGACTGGTCGAGGTTCTTCCTCAAGAGTGACCTTCCACCTATACTCAATGGGATATAAAACCATGCTTACCCTGTGACCTAGCAATAATACTACTACTAGGTTCTTATCAAAACAAGATTAAAAAAAGAAAAAGGGCCCATACGTACAAAAATATTGGTAGTAGGTTTTTTTCTGATGTCAAAGAATTGGGAATTGAGGGGATGCCCAAGAACCGGGGAGTGGTTAAACAAATGGTAGTATGTGATTATTATGGAATTATTATATATATAGATTATTATAGCACCATTGTACTATAAGAAATGATGAGCATAATGCTTTCAGAAAAACCTGGAAAAACTTACATGAGCTGATTCAAAGGGAAATGGACTGTGTACAATGTAATAATGTAATAGCAATATTATAAGATATTCAACTGTGAATGACTTAGCTATTCTCAGCAATACAATGATCCAATACAACTCTGAAGGATTTATGATAAAAAATGTTGTCTACCTCCAGAGAAAGTACTGATGGTGTCAGAATACAGATTGAAGTATACTTTTTCTAGTCTCTTATTTTTTCTTGAGGGTTTTTAATGGTCTATATTTTCTTTCACAATGTGACTAATATGAAAATATAGTCTTCATGATTCCACTTGTATAACTCATACTGAATTTCTTGCCTTCTCTATGAGGGGGGTTAAGAGGGAGAGAGGGAGAAATTTGGAACTTGAAGTTTTAAAAACAAATAAAAATTGATTTTATATGTAATTAAGGATAAATAACATACTGAGGAAAAAAATAATGAGGCTCCAGGAAGAATTCATCTCATCAATTGGAGAAGGGAACCACAGATTCTAGTTATTATTGTCATCTCCATACAAATAAAGAAACTGAGGCCTGGAGATATGGAAATCCAAGGTCATGAAGCCAATATGAGTCTTTAACTCAGGCTTCCCCATCTCTAAGACTGGCTTTTTAGCCACAAAATCAAATTGCCATAAGATCTCGGACTATATGTTCACTAGTCTGTTTGTCTGTCTGTCTCACATTCTGTCTACCCATGATTGATTGACTGGTTGCTGGCTTTCATTCTCAAAGAGGACCAAAGTAACATCTCTATGTGAGAGCTAAGTTACAGTGTGTTAAGCTATGATTGATGAGACCAATACAAGCTCAGAATGCTTTACCACAGATCAGGCACAAATTGTCCATGTCGTGTCTTTGCCCATTTTGGGTGGATTCTCTAAATTTGCATGTGTAGCTTTTCTTTTGAGCTACTTCAGTTCTCTGGTAGATCACTGCCCATTCTCTGATGATGTACACCATCCTTTTTCATAATCTCCCATGTTACGCGATCAGTTCCAAAGTTCTTCAGAGAGACCTTGAGTGTCCCTGTATAGATTCTTCTGACTTATGAAGCTGTAGACTTCATCTTATACAGTCAGTCCTTGCTTGCCCTTGAGGAGTTTCCATTCTAACATGGGCAGACAATATAGAAAATAATGTAGAAAATTGTGTGTATATGAGGGGATAGATATCCCTTAGGTGGAGAAAAAAACCCAGAGAGTAAAGAGAGAATTGAACTCAACCATCACCATCTCTTTATTGTGACTATTTTTTTCCTCACTTGGAATATGCCCAATCTTTATGACCAAGTCTCCTTAGTAACAATTTGGAAGTTCTTCCCTATATTTCATTCCTTCCTATGCACACTCAGCTAAGATGACAGCAATGTGCATAAAGAAGAGGGGGAGAGATTTTGCATAGCGATAATAGGATTTGGTAACTAAACCAAGGTGGGCAATGAGGAAAGCCAAATGAACAGACTTGGAAGTCTAGTGGTCCCATCAACCAAAATTCTATAAGAAAAATGAAGAATAATGAAAAGGAGAGGCACCTTCTGAGACCTCAGTTACTTCATCCTTAAGGTGTCGGGGTGTGATATATTTTTAGCATGTTTAACATATATTGGATTATTTGTTGTCTAGGGGATAAGGTGGGGGAGAAAAAGGGGGGAAATTGAAACACAAGGTTTTGCAAGGATTAACACTGAAAAAGTATCCATGCAAATCTCTTGAAAAATTAAAAAAAGATTTAATAAAAAAATAAATTGTTGGGATGTGGAGCAAACTAGAGACCTAAAGGTCTCTCTGACTCTAAAGCTTTCAACCTAGCTAGATAGAATTGGATCATTTTAAGAGGAGGAATAGTTTTACTCATTCTTAAATCTTCAAGACTGACTTCAATTCAACAAAACCAAAAGGAACTACTAAGCATGGATTATGGACAAATCACTATGTTTAGTCTTGGAGATATAGACAGCAATGAAAAAGCCTTTGTTACCAAAGAGTTTGTGTTTTGTTGGAGAAAAAAGCATGAACACAAATCTATGCATAAGGAAATTATATATTAATGTATATATATACAGACACATGTGCATGTAGGGTATATAACTTATATGTGTACATATGTATATCTGTGTAGAAATGCACATACATATACATGCACAGGACAATTTTTTATGTGTACAGAGGAACCTAGTGTTCTGTCAGAAATGGTCCTAGAGCTGCTTTAAATGAAGTTAGGGATTCTAAAAAGATCAAAGGGAAGAGTCTTTCTCCCCTTTCCTCTCTCTGATAGCTGCACCCCTCTTTCTTGGCTATAGGGAAATGGAAAGATATTCACTGAACTGATAATGGGCTGCACTAAAGAGAAGAAGATCCAAATGGGAAATGACCTCATCTTCAGACCAGGCTTGCCTCTGAATTCGTAACTTGTGCCTTAGGGGGAGAAGCATGAAGAGTAAGTATATACCCCAACTTGGATCTCCACAAAGTTGAGTCAGTCTTCTACTTTAAAACTAACAGCAAGATGACCCTTGACTTTTTCTTCCTGATGCCAGAGGACATAACTAGGAAGAGTAGGGGGAAGTTAAAGGAGATTTTTAAATAAATATATGTAGTATAATATATGCATATGTACATATATAACCATCTACATATATAATATATAGATATACATATGCCTATATGTATACACAGCTTCTTTGCAACATACTTTTTTTTGAGTTTCCTAGAAGGGGAAGAAATTAAGTGACTTGTCCAGGATCACAAAGCTGGTCTGTGTCAGAGGCAGGAATTCAATGCATCTCCTGGATCCCAGAGCAGTTTTTACAGCACACTGATCTCCTTTACAGTGATAGACAGGTATAAAACAAAGACAAAAACAGAGACAGAGAGACAGAGAGATAGACATATGCAGAGTCACACACAGAGAGCTAGAGACTGGGAGACAAAAAGACAAAGAGACACACAGAGACTAAGACATGCAGAGAAAGAAACAAAAACAGAGAGAGAGAGACAGACAGAGAGAGGACAGAGAGAGACATACACACAGACATAAGAAAGAGGCATACATAGGCACACAGAGACACAAAGACAGAGAAAGAGACAGGAAGATTGAGAGACAGAGACCTACAAAGAGAAAGATAGAGAAGACAGGGAGAGAGAGAGAGAAAGAGAGAGAGGGGGGGGGGGAGAAGAAGGGAGATTGCTCAGGCTAGTAAGTCAAAATGCCCAGAGTTGCTGTCAGTAATCCCCTTAGAGGTCTCAGACTTTGCTTCCAGATCTCACTCAGATAACTTTTTTTCTTTCATTTCTTCCCTCCCAGATCTCAGTTTAAATGCCAAATAAGAGAAACAAAACAGAAAGAAATAAAAACTTTGGGAACAAGCTTGTGAAAGAAATTTGCCCAGCCCAGAATGCTTATCTTCCATGTTCTGGACCAAATGAAAACCTGGTTTTCTTACTATTGGGAAGATGGGAATCCTCCTAGCCTGGAGAGAATTTTTAAGGCAAATTCTGTAAAAACAAAAAAAAAGTACTCAACAATTGGGAGTTTGGGGCTTGGGAACACAAAGGCAATGGCTCTGGTCAGCCACGTTAGGATGGCTCCTAGAAAGTTGTGTAATGACTTCAGGAACATTTCCGTGTGCCCAGACAAGAACATCACATATCTTTCTTGTTCTTCTCCCACCAGCCACCCCCACTTTGGCTCACAGTCCAAGGAAAGCCAAAGGACAGAGTACACACAGCCCTTCTTCAGTTTCTCTCAGCCTCTCTCCCTGTGTCAGCATCTCCAGCATGGTCTTGGACTTCCTCCTGTGGATATTTCTGCTCATTTCTCAGACTAAAGGTAGGATTTCAGCTCATTATCAGTGGTTTGCCTTTGCCTTTGATTGGATGTCTCCTATCGAGTCTCAAGGCTTTGGGAATGACCTATTCAGGAAATCAAGTAATCAATCAAGCAGCAAGTCTAAATCAAGTGCTGGTTAGATGTCAGGCACTGTGCTGGGAGCACAAGACAACAATGGGATAGGACTTGCCTTCAAAGAACTTATGATCTGGAAAGGAATATAACGTGTCCATATAGAAATAGCTACAATATCCATGTAAAGTAAATCCAAGGTTGCTTTTGAGGGAGGAGAGCTATAATCAGTTCCTCATCAGTATATCATGCCTGGCCTAGAATTAGCAGTTTCAGTAGCCTTCTCAGATGCTTCTGTTCATCAGTGGTGGCAGAAATCTCCATTTATCAGAATTGAACAAAACTTCAAGGTTGATGTAGGAATAAAGACAAATAATTAAAGAAATCATTTAAGTGTTAAACATGACCTTATGATTATGATTATAGAAGTTTTTATTATTATAGAAGTTTTAAAAAGGTAAAACTAAATAATATACCAGCAACAAGATGAAAAATGTGCAGGAGAGCTTTGGTGAAAAAAATGCTTATGAATTTATTTTTTTTTTTACTTTTAAAACATTTTAACTTAAAAAAAAGTTGTTTCCTGATTTACCATTGAATTCTTCCCATGCAGCAAAGAAAACCATTTAGGCAAAACCAAATAACAAACTCATGGTATTTGAATGAATTTAATTTTTTTTAATTATCTGAGGTTAAATGGAAAATCCTTGAGGCAGCAATCCAAGCTTCATGGGAATGTGATTCTTTCTAATGAGCGAGTTTACTTAAGATGCAGTCTGGTATAATGTACAAAACATGAGACTTGGGTTAAATCCTGCCTCAGATGCTTGTGAGCTGTATTTAAATCATTAAGCCTCTCCAAACTTCTTTGTGTGTTTCTTTGTGTGTAAAAAGAGGACCATAATATCCTCACAAAATGATCATAGGATCATTGCTGTTCAGTTGCATCCAACTTTTTGTGACTCCATTTAGGATTTTCTTGGCAAAGGCACTGGAATAGTTTGCCATTCCTTCTCTAAAATACTTAGGAGATGAGGAAGTGAGGCAAACAGAACGAAGGGGCTCCAGGATGCACAGTTAGTGTTTGTCTGAGGCCAGATAGGAACTCAGGTCTCCAGATCAGCGTTCTATCCACTGTACCAACAGCTATCTGATCACAGCAGCACAGATCTGGGATGCAACGGGACCTCAGAGCCCAAGGGAGTTTAAGTGACTTGGTCAAAGTGATATAAGTAATAAACATCTGAGGCAGGATTTGAATTCAGAACCTCTGAATTCAGAGCTACTGATTTTGCCCCTGTATCATGTGTCTTCCTTGGCTACTCCATAGCTGAAGTGAGACTAGTGACTTTGCACAGATTTCCTTCACTTAAATCCAATTTACTTGAAATTCATGACATATCCTTCTTGATATCATGGTCTTCTTTAAGAATGAAGAACAAAAAGTAACCTGTGAGATTTAAGTAGTAGCTGCCCTACTGAGGACCTAACTAGACAGTTCCAGTTAGATGATGCAACTCTTTCCTCCCTTCTTTTTCTTCTTCCCTCCCTCCCTCCTTTCTTCCTTCTTTCTTCCCTCATTCCTTCCTTTCTCCCTCCCTTCTTCCCTCCTATCCTCCCTCCCTCCCATCCTTCCTTCCTTCCTTCCTTCCTTCCTTCCTTCCTTCCTTCCTTCCTTCCTTCCTTCCTTCCTTCCTTCCTTCCTTCCTTCCTTCCTTCTTTCCTTCCTTCCTTCCTTCTTTCCTTC
>JAJPUD010001496.1:238897-279050 GCA_023553655.1 Myrmecobius fasciatus | reverse complement strand
CTTCCTTCTTTCCTTCCTTCCTTCCTTCTTTCCTTCCTTCCTTCCTTTTTTCCTTCCTCCCTCCTTCCCTTCTTCCCTTTCTTCCTCCATTCATCCTTTCCTCTCTTCCTTTTTTCTTTCCTTTCTTCTTCTCTCCCTCCCTTTCTTCCTTCCTCCCTCTCTTTTCCCCTTCTTTCCTTCCTCCCTCTCTCTATCTCTTTTTTTCCTTCCTGCTTCCCTCCTTCCTCTCTTTCCTTCTTGGCTCCCTCCCTCCCTCCTTCTGTCCCTCCCTTTTTTCCTTCCTTCCTTCCTTCCTTTTTTCCTTCCTTCCTTCCTTCTTTCCTTCCTTTATATAGTTATAAATATATAATATAAATATATAAAATAATATATTATATAAATAAATATATAATATATATGTTCTTATATATATTAAATAATGGAGCCACATTAGATTTCTAGCATGGTGGAAAGGCTGGATGCTATCTAGCCCAACCCATTTGTTTTATAGATGAGGCAACTGAATAGAAGAGTAGTAAAGAGACTTACCCAAGACTACCCAGAGCTGAGAATTGATCCCAGCTTCTGACATCAGACGCACTCCTTACTAAGTAACCTCTGCATGCTATTGCCTTCATGTAAGTCAAAGTGAACTATTCTCTATCCCTTGAACCAGAACAGTACCTCCCTGCCTCCATACATTTACTTAGACTCTTCCCCTCCCTTCCTCTTCACTAGCTGAAATCACCAGCCTTAAAGCTTGGCTCAAATTGTGCTTTCCAAGCTGAATTATTCAGTGCTGAATGACCACTATTCATCTTTGGGCTTTCTGTAGCACTTTCCATGCTTTTCATGATTCCTCATGCATTAATGATTTCTCTTATGCCGTTCTGTGCTTGTATTGAATCCTGTGGATTTAATGCAGAAAGGGAACATGCCTTATCTGAACTTTGTGTCTCTCTAGCTATCCAGCACAGGGCTCTATCTGTCACAGGTGCTCAGTAAAAGTTTTTATGTTGAATGAACCCAGTCCAGCCTCCCACATCTTGCAGAAGCCATTACTGGAGGCAGTGAGCCAACATACTACACAGTTCAAAAGGCAGTCGCCCTCCTTGGGTGTAATTTCTAAATAAGATTGAACTAAGATCACTAAATTTTACACTATTCCATTGATTGGATCATGGCTAGAAAAACAGGAAACATGGCTAGTGGCTGTTCTTTAACACACTAATATCCTGAGCCCAAAGGTTGCTTAGGACAAATGTACTTCGTGACATGTCAGAGTCTGGGACCTGAGAAATGAAAAGTAATTCATGTGGAACATTCAAATTCCTGTTGTGATTTGTACCATGAAGATAGAATTTTTTAAAGCTTTTTATTTTCAAAACATATGCACAGATAATTTTTCAACACTGATCCTTACTTAGCCTTGTATTTCAGATTTTCTCTTCCTTCCCCCCTAGATGGCAAGCAATCCAATATATTTTATATATGTTAAAATATATTTTAAATCCAATATTTGTAAACAAATTTATACAATTCTCTTACTGCACGAGAAAAATTAGATCAAAAAGGAAAGCACATGAACAACAAGAAAATGGTGTTGTGATCCACATTCAGTTCCCACAGTCCTCTCTCTGGGTGTAGATGGCTGGAAGATAACATTTTCAAAAAAGCCAAAATAAATTATTAGCATAAGGACACATTCCAGTATAGACTTGTCCCCTGGCTATGTGACTTTCAACAAGTTACTTTGTGTGTAGGGGTCCTAATTTCCTCATCTTTAATATGAATTGGGCAAGATAGCTACTAAATTCTGTTCTAGAGCTTTTTGAATTTGTGATTAAAAAAAAAAAACAACAACAACAACTTGTAAGTTAGGTTGACAACCAAATTTTCCCAATCAGCTTTTCTTCTCATTTGGTCTTCTACGAAACAATTTAATTTGATAAGTATTTATGAGGGATACAAAGTTTAAGAGAAAGAGTTTCTGGGTAATTAATCATTTAATTAATGATGCTAGCAATACTTTATTTATTTATTTTTAAAATTTTATTTGCATAACATATATGTGGGTGATTCTTCAACATTAAACCTTACATAGCTTTCTGTTTCAAATCCCCGCCCCAACTCCCCACATCTCCCCTAGATGGCAGGATATCCACTACATGTTAATTATGTTAAAATATTGGAAAATTGAATATATGTATACATATTTCCAAACTTATCATTGTTGTGTAAGAAAAATTGTATCTACACAAAAGGCATATTAGATAAAGGAAACACAATGTGAGCAAACATCAATCAAGAGTATGAGAATGTTATGTTGTGGTCCACATTTCACATCCCTCTCTCTGGGTATCTATGGCTTTCTTCAGTGAACAATTGGAGGTGGTTTGAAACATTTCATTGTTGAAGAGAGCCATGTCCATCAGAATTGATCGTCATATAATATTGTTGTTGCCGTATATAATGATCTCCTGGTTCTGCTCATTTCACTCAGCATCAGTTAATGCAAGTCTCTCCAGGCCTCTGTGAAATCGTCCAGCTGGTCATTTCTTACAGAACAATAATATTCCACAATATTCATATACCATAATTTATTCAGCCACTCTCCAATTGATGGGCATCTATTCAGTTTCCAGTTTCTAGGCACCACGAAAAGGGCTGCCACAAACATTCTTGCACATGTGGGGCCCTTTCCTTCCTTTATGATTTCTTTGGGATATAGGGCCAATAGAAATGCTGCTGGGTCAAAGGGTATGCACAGTTTGATAACTTTTTGAGCATAGTTCCAAATTGCTCTCCAGAATGGCTGGATCCATTCACAGATCCACCAACAATGCATCAGTGTCCTAGCCCTCCCACATCCCTTCCAACATTCATCATTAACTTTTCCTGTCATTTTAGCCAATCTGACAGGTGTGTAGTGGTACCTCAGGATTGTCTTGATTTGCATTTCTCTGATCAATAGTGATTTGGAGCACCTTTTCATATGACTACAAATAGTTTTAATTTCATCCTCTGAAAATTGTCTGTTCATATCCTTTGACCATTTATCGATTGGAGAATGGCTTGAATTTTTATAAATATGAGAAAATTCTCTATATATTTTAGAAATGAGGCCTTTAACAGAACCCTTAAATGTAAAGATAATTTCCCAATTTATTGCTTCCCTCCTAATCTTGACTGTATTGATTTTGTTTGTACAAAAACTTTTTAACTTAATATAGTCAAAGTTACCTATCTGGTTTTCAATTAGGAGTTCCAGTTCTTCTTTGGACATAAATTTATTCCATCTCAATAGATCTGAGAGGTAAACTATATTACATTCCTCTAATTTATTTATAATATCACTCTTTATATCCAGATCATGACTTCATTTAGATCTTATCTTGGTGTGTGGTGTTAGATGTGGGTCAAGCCCTAATTTCTTCCACACTAATTTCCAATTTTCCCAGCAGTTTTTGTCAGAGTGAGTACTTATCCCAGAAGCTGGGGTCTTTGGGTTTATCAAAGACTAAATTGTTAGCAATACTTTATAAAAGGAATCAGTGACAGTCTCAAATGTCAAAGACCCTTCATGGAACCCACTCAACATTTATAGCCCTTGGAAGTGTAGATGTTCTTGAGTCTGACAATCAACTCTGATTGACTAATAATTAGCAAGAAGAATGAATATTATAATGAGAGATGGACCTATTCTAATGAGGAGCTGAGGGTCATGACTGCTCACTTAATCTTGTACAAAGGGATATATTTCCAACCCAGTCTACTTTGCTTTGAGCAATTATATTTATATTATATATTAATTATATATTATATAATATAATTATATATAATATAATGATATAATTATGTAATATATAATATATAATATATAATAATATATAATATAATGTGATATATTATTAATATATTATATAATCATATAATACATATTAACTATATATCATATAAATATAATGAACCATATAATATAGAGATAAGTATATATTGTATACATTATTATATATAATAAACATAAAATGTAAATAAACTAAATGCAAAGTAATTTCAAGAGGGATTCAGTACTAACAATTGTATAGGGGTGGGCCAGGAACCAGGAAAGTAAAAATGTCATTATTTGAAACACTGGCTTTGAATTTTTTTTCATGGTTGTTCTTTCTGTTTATGTTGTTGTAGTCAAAATTATTAGTTTTCTTGGCTCTGCTTTGCATCCATTCATGTAAGTCTTTCCATGGTTCACTGAATTCATCACATTCACATTTTTTTTTTTTTACAATATAGTAATATTCCATAAGGGCAGTAAGGTGGCACAATGGATAGAGTATTGGACTAGGAGTCAAGAAGATATGAGTTCAAATCCAGTCTCCTGCTCTTACTGTGATTCTCATCAAGTGACCTGTGAATCATTACAGTTTTGGAGAGCAATATGGAATTATGCAAGCAAAGTAATCAATATGAACATACTCCTCAAATTAGAGATTCCACTATTGTGTGTATACCCCAAGAAGAAAAATTATAATATGAATTTTAAAAAGATTTGGGAGACATTGTTTCTGGATTATTTAATCATTAAATTATTAATTAAATAATAAATTATTAAAAAGGCAACAGGGTATTAATAAAAGGAGGGTCATTTGGGCTTCTCTCTTAGACTCCAAGTCAATCCTGGCAGCTACACGTAGTTTATATATCCTTCAAAACAGTTCACATGAAGGATTGAGTATCTCTTGAATAGGGAAATATCTCTATACCAGATTACTTATGATTTTAGCTATCAATTCAAAGCCTCATCAGAATACAATGGTCTTCCTCAGTTTGGATTAAATATCTTGCAAAATTGAGTGGGATCTGACCAAGATGGGGAGTGTCTATGTAATCTCATCAGTAATGCCCTTCAATATGAATTATTATTATTATTTTTTTGCTGAGGCAATTGGAGTTAAGTGACTTGCCCAGGGTCACACAGCTAGATAAGTGTCAGAGAGCAGATTTGAACTCAGGTCCTCCTGATTTCAGGGCTGGTACTCTATCCACTGGGCCACCTAGCTGCCCCTCAGTCTGAACTTTTAAAAGACTTTAGAAATAAGGGATAGCTTTGAATCTCCTCCCCCCCAAAATATTAATAATTACTTCTCACATTCCCCCATTTGATTTGTGAGAAGTATGGCCTCCTCAGTGAATCAGTAATTGGTATGTTAAATACTTCATCAAGGCTTTTTAACTGTAGGACTTATGAGGGAGAATGATGTGAGCAAGGAAAGGGAAATATGGACATATTGCATTGTAAGATTTTTAGGGTACTCTGTATACATTTATTCCATTTGATAGATATGTGTTATGTGTATATAAATAAATCCTTCTTTGTAGAGGTGCAGGGAGGAAAAGAGGAAAAAGAATAAAATAAGTGCAGAGCAGAGAGCAAAAAAAAACTACGAGGAAGAAAAAAAAGATGGACAGTTATGAATAACATGCTTTCTTGACTTGGAAATTTATTGTCATACATTTTGAATCCTCTCTTATTTCTGCTGTGCACATAAATATGTTTTTCCCTTTTCTATTTTTCTCTACTTTGTATTTAAGTTTTAATAAATAAATTCACTTTAAAAAAGAGGTGTCCATCAGTTGGGGGATGGATAAACAAGCAGTGGTATATGATTATAATATATTGCTGTTCTATAAGAGATGGCAAGCAGGATGATTTCAGAAAAACCTGAAAAGGCTTACATGAAATGATTCTGAATGAAGTGAACAGAACCAGGAGAAGTTGTGCACAGTAACAGCAATATTGTTTGAAGAAGAATGATCCAAGTCAATCCCAAAAGACTTATGATAAAGCATACTATCTGGCACCAGAGAAAGTACTGCTATTGTTTGAAAACAGATTCAAGCATGATATGTTCACTTTCTTTCATGTTTTTTTTTTCTTTTATTTGAATCATTGTGTATAAAATGATCAATATGGAAATGTTTTACAGAATTATATATGTGTAACTGATATCTGATTGCTTACAATTTGGGGGAGAAGAAAGGGAAGGGATAGAATTTAAAACTCAAAATTTTTAAAATGCTTTAATATGTAATGTGTAATATGTAAATTTGTAATATGATATGAGATATTAATTTAAGTCTTTAGTTTTATCTGCCTGCTTTCTGGTAGTCCCAGCATTTCTTATTTAATATCAGATTGTTTCTTATGTAATTTAAGATTTGGAATTTATTATACACTGAGTTAGTGGATTCTCTTTCTTAAGTCTTTGGTGTATCTAATTCTCTTTTGTTTAGTTTGTTTCATTGTTTTCCTAATGCCAAATTATTTTGGTGACTTATTTTATAATATAGGTTAAGGTCTGGAAAAGATACATTTTTTTCTCTTCATTTAAAATATTTCTTTTGAAATACTTTTTTTTGTTTCTCCAAATTAATTTTGTTATTAATGTTTCATATTTTAGCTTCTGTCAAGTATCCATTTGATAATTTGATTGAAAAGCATCAAAACTGTAACTTACCTATTGTAGTCTTTTTCTTTTAATTTTATTGACATTGATGGTATGATAGATGAGATAAAACTACATCTACTGTTCCAAATGGGGACAATTTTATTTCAAATTTCCTTTCTTTGTGCCTTTGCTTTCTTTGTCTTATCTTAATATTATTGCTAGCATTTTAAAATTATATCAAATAATGTTATGGATGGGGGGGCATTCTCAGTTATTTCTGTATTTATTGGAGAACTCCCACTTGGTTTTGAATGTACAGAAAGAAAGAAATGTACACAGACATGTAGATATTAAAAAGGCCCTTCCGATCTTGTATTTTGCAGATTTTTAGAATAAAGTAATGATGTACTTTAACAAAGGTTTGTTTTGTACCTATTGAAATAATCTTGTGATTGGTGCATTTTTTTTAAACTGAGGCAATTGGGGTTAAATGACTTGCCCAGGGTCACACATCTAGGAAGTGTTAAGTATCTGAGGCTAGATTTTAATTCAAGTCCTCCTGACTTCAGGGCTAGTGCTGCTTGGTGGATTTTTAAAAAATACAATTAATTATGATAATTAATGTTTTAACATTGTACCATCTTTGTTGCCCTGATAAAAATACAACTTGGTAATAAATAAATGTTCTCATAACATGCTAGAAATAAGAAGAGATCATTTAATCTAAACAGCTCAGAATCAATGTGGTAACAGTGGAGAGAAAGTTATGTTTTTACATATGAGAACCAATATTCAAATCCAGATTTTAATCAATCATTTAATAATCATTTACTATGTACCTACTATATCTTAGGACTTTGCTAGGGGCCTGACAAATTGAAAAAAAAAATTTCTGCCCTTAAGGAGCTCACCTATTAACCACTGACACAAAAATAGAAATGATAAATAAAGCCATAGGTATTAATGAAGTTAAATAGAGAAACTGTAATGCATCCATTTTTTGAACCCATTCAACCTCCCAAATCTTTTAGGATACAGATATAAACTAGGCTTGTAGTTTCATTGTTATAAGGTAGGGGTTCTTAAGCTTTTTCCAAGAAATTTTTATGCAACCCTGAGTATATAGGTATATAAAATAGATATACAAACAGCTCATTTTTACAGTTGAGGAAGCTGAAGCAAATAGGGTTAAGTGACTTGCTTACAGTCATGCAGGTAATTAATGTCTGATGGTATAATTGAACTCAGGTCTTTCTGATTCTAGGCAGTACTTTATCCCTTGCATCACTTCATTATCAAATTGATGTTACTCTTCCTACTCCTGGGACTTTTGGGCACCACTTTTTTTGATCTTTGGCAAACATGTTATTTTCTTGTATTTCTGAATTTGTTTAGTGATAAGTTGTGAATGCTTTATGTAATTTCCTGTTAGCAAATCATAATATCATAAGTCTCACATTCAGTTATGAGATATCCATATGGGGTTTAAGAATCTTAAGTTTAAGAATCCAGATGAGACTATTTTTTCTGTCCATGAAAAGCGGCACCTCTTCTGCAAAATATGACTGTGCCCATTTCTTATCTGCTGCAAGAAGCCCATCCAATACCTTCCCTTTGAGATAATTTTCCACTTAATGCAATATATATATATATATGTATATATGTTATATAAATATATCTGTATGCTTACATCTATACATATATGTATATTTAATTTGTGAGTACATCTTAGTGATGTAGTTGAGAGAATGGCAGAATTGAAGGCACAAAGACTTATCTTCCTGAATTCAATTCTGGCCTAAGACATTTGACAGCTGTTTGTCACTTTATCTTGTTTGCCTCAGTCTCCTCATCTGCAAAATGAGCTATAGAAGAAAATGGCAAACCACTCCAATGTCTCTGCTGAGAAAACTCCAAATGGGATCACACAGAGTGGGACATGACTGAACAGCAAAAATACATAATTTTATGGATTTATAGTATGCCTATAGTAGATATGTACAGACATGTATATTTACATATGTACACATAAATTGACATATGCACATATATGTATATTCTATGCATAGAGACATTTGCATGGTGCTTCCATCATAGATTGTTAATTCCTTAAGATTAGAGACCATATTTTGCTTTTCTTTGAATCCTTGTAACAAGCTCTTCAGCAGCTAGTTGTGCAGCAGCTAGAGCTTTGAGCCTGGGGTCAGGAAGACTCATCTTCCCAGTTCAAATCCAGCTTCAGACATTCACTAGCTATGTCACCCTGTTTGCCTCAGTTTCCTCATCTACAAAATGAGCTGGAGAAGGAAAAGACAAAGCACTCCAGTATCTCTGCCAACAAATCCCAAATGGAACCATGAATAGGCAGACACAACTAAAAAAATGACTGAATAACAACATAAAGTAAGCACTTTACACCTAATAAATGCTTGTTGTTCAGTCAATTAGTTACAGTCTTAGACATTTGTTGGGGGGGGGGGTCAGAGAGGTCAAGAACTCACCAAGGATAATTTCTTTAAGGCTGGAATTTAATTCAATTCTTCCTGATTCCCAGACTAGTTCTTATTACACTAATCATGCTTCTTCTTACCAATCTGAGAGCAGAGAGAGAACTCATGGGAGCTGATGGGATCAACAAATGAAATAGTATAATGGGAGAAGAGAAGGGGTCTTGGGGGATATCTAGGATTAGTGAGCATTACCTGAATAGAGCTTCAGTAAAGGAGAAAAAGGACAGGTTGGAGGAATATCAGGAGAAAATCTAGATACAAAAGTGTCAAGAAGGGTGTGATTAATAATAACATCAAAGGAGGATAATAACTGAAAAAGGTCTGAATACATTTCTTCAATTTTTACTATTTTCCTTAAGGTTTCCTGTATTCTCACAAATAAACCCAGAAATACAACAAACACCTAATTCTATTCATCCTTTTCTTTTGGGGAAGACATAGTGAATATTGAATATATATTTTCTTTCCTTCTTTTCTCTTCTAGCAACTGAGGACCTCAGGAAAAAGGCCTATGAAATGGTTTATCCTCAGAAGCTCCCAGTGCTTCATAAAAGAGATGCTGAGAAAAATCAAAAGCATGGCCCACAGGTATGACTTCTCTTTAATCAATCATAAGTAATTATTAAGTGCCTACTGTGTGTCAGGTATTATGCTGAGTGCTGAAGATGCAAAAAAAATGACAAAAGACAGTCTCTCTCCTGAAAGAGTTTATAATCTAATGAAGGAGACAACATAAGAATAAATACATACAAAGCAAGCTACATATGGGATTAATTGGAAATAATTAGCAGAGGGTATATAGCAATATGGGAGTAATAGGAAATAGCAGAGAGTAGATACTAGAATTAACAGAGGTCGGGGATAGTTTTCTGTAGAAGGTTTTAGCTGAGATTTAAAGGAAGCCAGGGAGTTCAATAGTCAAAGCAGAGAAGTGACATTGTGCCTAATATCGGATCAGCCCAAGAAAATGCTCTCTGGGATATGAATTTATTGTTTATTTTTTGAGAGATACAGATTTCACTGAGAGAGGTACCCTGCACTTCAAGTTCCTGAGCAAAAAACAAACAAAAACAAAAACAAAAAAACAATAAAACCCAACAAAAAAACCAAACCAAAACAAAACAAAAAAACAAAAAACAAAAAACAAAACCCAGAGATGTCTATAATCTATTCACTGGGAATAGACCAAGTCCTAAGAACAGACTTAGAATCACAAAAAAAGTCTCATCTGGGAAGCCAAGGTCCTGTCAGACTGAACCATAGAGATTTTAGTGGAATTGATTTCTTTTTTTTAATTTTTAATTCTTTTATTTATGTATAAAAGACATTACTGTATGAATCGTGTTGCTAAAGAAAAATCAGAGCAAAAAGGAAAAGCCATGGTAGAGGTAAAAAAGAAATGAACATAGCATGTGTTGGTTTACATTCAATTTCCTAAATTCTTTTTCTCGATGTAGATGGCATTTTCTGTCCAAAGTCTATTAGGATTGCTTCAGATCAGTAAACCTCTGAGAGGAACCTAGTCTTTCATAGTTGATCATCGTCCATTCTTGCTGTTATTGTTTAAAATATATTCCTAGTTCTGCTTGTTTTGCTCAGCATCAGTTCATGTAAATCTTTCCAGGCCTTTCTAAAATCAGCTTGTTCATCATTTTTTTATACAATACTACAACTTGTTCAGTCATTCCCTAATTGATGGGCATCTACTTATTTTCCAATTCTTTGCTACACAAAAACAGCTACTACAAAAATTTTTGTACATGGGTACTTTTTCTTCCTTTATGATTTCCTTGGGATACAGATCCAATAATAGCTCTGCTGGGTCAAAGGGTATAAACAATTTTATAGCCCATTGGGCATAGTTCCAGATTACTCTCCAGAATGGTTGGATAATTTCACAACTCCATCAACAATGCATTAGTGTTCTAGTTTTCCCACATCCCTGCCAACATTTATCATTATCTTTTTCCTGCCATCTTAGCCAATCTGAGAGGTGTGAGGTGGTACCTCAAAATTGTTTTAATTTGTATTTCTATAATCAAATAGTGATTTAGAGTACTTTTCATATAAATATAGATGGCTTTAATTTCTTCTTCTGAAAATTGTCTGTTCCTATTTTTGACCACTTAGCAATTAGGAAATGACTTGTAATCTTATAAATTTTACACAGTTCTTTATATATTTTAGAAATGAGACCTTTATCAGAAATACTGGCTGTAAAGATTTTTTCCCAGTTTTGAACTTCCCTTTTAATTTTGTTTCTGTTGGTTTTGTTTGTGCAGAATCTTTTTAATTTAACATAATGAAAGTTGTCCATTTTGCCTCTCATAATGTTCTCTAGTACTTCTTTGGTCATAAATTCCTCCCTTCTACAAAGATCTGATAGGTAAATTATCCCTTGTTCTCCTAATATGTTTATGATATCAATCTTTATGTCCCAAATCATGTATCTATGTTGACTTTATTTTGATATGAGATGTGAGATGTAGGATTATGCTGAGTTTTGGACATATTATTTTCTAGTTTTCCCAGCAATTTTTGTCAAATAGTGCCTTCTCATTCCAGAAGCTGAAGTTTGGGAGCTTATCAAATACTAGATTGTTATAGGCTTTGATTATTGTGTCATGTGTATTTAACCTGTTCCACTGATCCACCACTCTATTTCTTAGCCAGTACCAAATGGCTTTGGTGACTGCTGCCTTATAATACATATTTGTAAAGTTTTAACTTTGTTACTGCTAAGCCACCATCCTTTGTATTTTTTTCATTAACTCTCTTGATATTCTTGACCTTTTGTTCTTCCAGATGAATTTTGTTCTTATTTTTTTCTAGTTCTATTAAATAATGTTTGAGTAGTTTGATTGGTATGGCACTGAACAAGTAGACCAAGGTAGACAGAATTGTCATTTTTATTATATTAGCTTGGGCCAGTCATGAATAATTGATATTTTCCCAATTGTTTAGATTTGACTTTATTTATGTGTGAAGTAATTGTTCATATAGTTCTTGTGTTTGTCTTGGCAGGAAGACCCTCAACTATTTTGTCTATAGTAATTTTAAATGAGATTTCTCTTTCTATCTCTTGCTGGACTTTGTCAGTAATATATAGAAATGCTGATCATTTGTGGGGGGTTATTTTATATCCTACAACTTTACTAAAGCTGTGAATTGCTTCGAGTAGACTTTCTAAATTCTAAAGGATGATTTTCTAGGATTTTCTAAGGATATCATCATATCATCTGCAAAGAATGATATTTTTACTTCCTCATTGCCTATCTTGATTGCTTTAATTTCTTTCTCTTTTCTTATTGTTAAACCCAGCATTTCTAGTACAATACTGAATAATTGATAATGATGATAATGGGCATCTTTGTTTCACTCCTGATCTTTTTGGGAATGAGTCCAGCTTTTCTTGATAACAAATGATTCTTGCCATGGGTTGTAGATATACACTGCTTATTATTTTAAGGAAGGCTCCCTTTATCTCTATGCTCTCTAGTCTTTTTAGAATGGGTGCTGTATTTTGTGGAGCTTTTTCTATGTCTATTAAGATTATAATATTATTTCTGTTGGTTTTGTTGTTGATATGGTTGATTATGGCAATAGTTTTCCTCATATTGAATCAATCCTTCATATGTAGTATAAATCCCACTTGGTCACAGTGTATTATCCTGGTGATAAATTGCTGTAATCTCTTTGCTATGTTTTATTTAAAATTTTTGCATCAATATTTATTTAGGGAGTTTGGTCTGCAATTTTCTTTCTCTGTTTTGGCTCTTCCTAGTTTATATAGCAATGTCACATTTGTGACATAGAAGGCATCCTGCTAAATTCCTTCTTTACCTATTTTCCCAAGTAGTTTATATAATATTGCATCAGTGGCTTTGATTTCTGCCAGGATTATTTCCTTTTGTGATTTTTCATCAAACAAGCTCACTGACATTCTCTCAGTCTGCAGGTCACTTCAATTCACAAGTTTTAAATCTTCCACCTAAATCTTATTTGATTTCATAATTATAATTGCAACACACATTTATATCAGGACTGAAATAAGATTTTCCCTTGAAGATTCCTTTACATTTTGCTTGATGCATCAATCATTAAAGCAAATTAAGAATTAGCTGATACGGCAACAATAAGACTATTGGATGATCTCTTCTGATGGACATGGTTCTCTCCAACAACAAGATGTTTCAAACCAGTTCCAGCTGCTCAGTGATGAACAAAGCCATGTACATCCAGGGAGAGGCCTGTAGGATCTGAGTCTGGACCACAACATAGCATTTTCACATTCTCTATTGATGTTTGCTTGCATTATGTTTTCCTTCTCAGGTTTTTTTTTCCCTTTCCTGTACAGCAAGATAACTGTATAAATATGTATACACATATTTGATCTGCCAAATATTTTAACATAATTAACATGTATTAGACTTCATGCCATCTAGAGGAGCAGGTGGGGGAGTAAGAGGGAAAAATTTGTAACAGAAAGCTTTGCAAGGGTCAATGTTGAAAAATTACCTATGCAAATGTTTTGCAAATAAAAAGCTTTAACAACAACAAAAAAAGAATTAGCTGATATAATTTCTTATCTTCTTTTTATTCTTTCATATATGAAATTATACTCTGAGAGGAGTTCAATTCAATTTAGATGATGTAAAAATAAGATATCAATAAAATTTATCTTTAAAATATTGTTACACATTTTTAAAAGACCTTTCCCAAATATGTTATCATTCATTTTCTCATTTGGAAAGTATTTGTCTAGACTGGTAGATCATAAGTGTTTCTTTTTTATATGTTTATTTTAAGGTTTATTTTTTTTTTGGTTTATTATCATCTTGTTCTTATCTTTAATTTTTGGAAGTAGCATAGAAATGAATCAATATTTTACCATTCTTTTTCAGTATTTTTAATGTTCTGGAGAAGTTTTTGCAGATAAATATAATTGCTTTCTATAATATCATAATTTTGTAATTGATTATAATTAATTTATTTTTTCCTGTCTTTTTAATGGTTCAGTGAGAAAATGCTGTAGAATAAATCACTATTCTTCCTTATATTTAAAATTCTTCTGATTATTGCACATGTGGATAAAGGTATCCAAATGAGCTCATCTTTCTTAAACTCATTGGAAACATCCTGAGGACAATTACAACAGCAGTTAAAATAATAGGCATGATATGTACTCCATCTGGTTCTCTCATGGATTTGAATTTTTTCTGCTAGGTATCTATATTTAGAAGCTTTTTTATTCCACAAACTTTGTAGATTGTGATCATTTGGTAGGACAACATGGATTAAAAGCATTATATTAAATTTTAATGGCTCAACAGTATTCGTGAATGATTACAGGTAGCAGCTTTGTCTGTGTGTGGCCCCAGTATAGTTTATATGTTGGGTTTTAAAAGATATTTTGTGGTGCCTATATATAAACATGGATTTGTCTTCTGATAGTTTCTGAAAGAAAGCTTTACTTGATATGTAATTCTGGTCACCAAGTTTTGCTTTGGAAGGTTTTTGTAATTGGTAGAAGCTAAATTTGTGCCGAGAATTATGGCAGGTTGTTGTCTTTTGTTCTCAAAGAGGATTGAAATGCTATTATTGTGTTAGCAGAATCAATGTACAGTAGCTCTGACTTTGACTGATCAGACCAATATGAACTTGCAAGGCTTTAACCATAGGTCAAGCACAAATAATCAATGTGAACATTTGAGATCTTTCTAAATTTGTGCATTTCCCATTTCTTTTAAGCTATTGAAACTCTGCTTTGCTCATAGAGCACAGATCCTCCTTTAATACAAGCATGTCAGTGAGGTGGTCCTGTACCAATGTCCCCCACATCTCATAATCGACCCCAAAGTTTTTCAGAGAGATCTTGAGAATGTCTTTGTTTCTCTTCTTCTAACTACCATCTAATTCCCTTCCTTGTGTGAATTCTCCCTAAAATAGTCTTTGGCACAATGTTGTTAGCCAATCAGAATCTGCACTAGAGTTTGAATACTTGGTAGTTCAGTTAAAAGATAGCCCTCATTGTGTGGTACATTACCTTGTCGAGTGATCAGCAAAATCTTCCTAAAATAATTCAAATGGGAGGGAGTCAGTTTCCTGGCATGGCATTGGTATACTGATCAAGTTTCCCAGCCTTACAACAATGTAAGCTCTGCAGATCTCAATTAGGTAACCAGTCTAATACCTCTTCTTCCCCACACTTTCCTTTATTGAGCTAGCTCTGGCAATGTGTGTATCAATATCATCACCTATTTGTTCATCCCTGGATAGTATTCTGCCAAGGTCTATAAGCTTATCCACAGCAATGAAAATATCCTCATTTGCTATGATTGATAGGATATGTTGGGATGGTGTGGTAGTGGCTGGTGGAAAACTTCTGGATTTCTTATTGTTGATGTCAGAACAAATTCAGCATAAGCAGCAGAGAATTGATTCATATTCTCAGCCTCAGAGGCTGCATTGAATGCACAACCATCTGCAAACAATAAGTTGTAGACCAATTCTCCTTTTCCATGTAGCTTTTTCAAATTAAATAATTTACCATCATTGCAGTAACTGACCTTGATTTATTTTTTCATCCTCACTGAAGGTGTCCAACAACATCCTAAAATATGGGAGCAAGCTCACAGCCTTGCGCTACTCTATTGGTGACTGAGAATGTATGAAAGCAATCATTCGTTATTCAGAACTTAACCAAGAATGGCATCATGGAACTCATGTACAATACTGATTTGTGCCAAGAATTATGATAGGTTGTTGTCTTTTGCTCTTGAAGAAGATTGAAATGGTATTATTGTGTTGACAGGGTCAATATACAGTATGCTTGACTTTGTCTAATCAGACCAATATGAACTTACAAGGCTTTACCATAGGTCAAGCACAAATAATTAATATGAACATAGATAAAAAGCTCTCTAAATTTGTGCAATCCAATTTTGCTGTGATCTCTCATAAGCCTTCACAATCAATCGCATCAAAGGCCTTGGTCAGATCAATCTTTTCTGCTCTTGGAATTTCTGCTAGAGTTGTTGGGCAACAAATATATATTAACCAGCCCTCAGTCCTTCCTGAAGCTACCATTGGCTCTCACGTAGATGACCACCTTCAAAGTGAAGGATCAATCTATTAGGGCAACTTTGGCAAGAATTTTGCTGGCAATGACTAAGAGACAAACTGTTCTATGATTGTCACAGGACAATCTATTTCCTTTTCCTTTTTATAGATGGACAATGGAAACATCTTTGAATTTCTTGAGAAATAATCTCTTGTCATAAAACACAGACGATCTCAGTCAGCTGTTGTATAATCCTTGTAAATCTCATCTGAATAGAATCAGACACTTTGCTGCATAAAAGGAACAGAATCTATTCAAAACCTCTTCTTCAGTTGGAAGTTTAGCTAGAGAAAAATTAACTTCAACTTGACATATGTAGATGATAATGGCTTCATAATTGGTTGATGATGGCCTGTTGAGGATTTTCTGGAAATCTTTAGTCCATCTCTCCAGGCTTATGTCCTTTTCAATAAATGTGGCTCTATCAGCACTGAGTAGCTGAGATGCACTATAGGTCTTTGATCCATTAAAAAAAAACCTTTAGGGGATGATTAAAAAATGCTTTGGATTACTCTATCAGCATAAAACTTACTGTGCCAAAAATCCTGCATCTCTCTAAGCTTTGCTCACACTTTACCTTTGATAGAATTTAACACTGATTTCTAAGATACAGATGAACTATCCTACTAGTAAACTGTGGAGTTTTCATTTTTCATTTAATAATTTCTGAATTTCCTCATTTTCATGCAACCAATTCTGGTTTGTGAGTGTTCCGAATAATACATAAATAGAAAAGAAAGGTAGTCCCTGATTTCAAGAAGCTCACACTCTAATTCGGGGAGACAATACATAAAGGAGGGTTCTCCCTTGAGGAAGAAAAAAGCCCCAAATCCTAAGGGAATTTGATAGGTGAGATGACAAAGACATGAATCCTTAGAATGTGTGCTTAGGTCAGCTGTCTTAATAGGGGTATGGGGGACAAAGCAGCAGGCTAGATTTTAAGACTGTAATCTTATGGAAGCATTTTAGTTGGTCACTCCCAGTTCAGTCAACTCCTGTGAGCAGCTATGTCCATTCCTTTAGACAGAAGTCCTAAAAAGGTACAGTTTATCACCACTGTAAAGTGTGGAATTGAATTGTAGTTTTGAAATTATTCCTACTGGAAAAAGGATATAGAGAAGGGAGTGCCAGGAGGGAAGAATGATAAAGGAACACTGATATACAAATTGGATGTAAAAGCCATCTGGGCCTCCAGTTCCTTATGATGAGGTCTGAGTGGCCTGGGACTGAGGAGGAAGGAAATGCAACAACCTAGAGTTATGTTTTATTTCCTTGTTTGTTTGTTTGGTTGGTTGGTTTTGCTTTCTCAATGGTATTTTATTTTTTCCAAATACGTGTAAAGATAGTTTTCAATATTCATGTTTATAAAACTGTGTATTTCAAGTTTCTCTTCCTTCCTCACTTCCCTCCCTTCTCCCCATAGTAGCGCAATCTGATATAGGTTAAAGAAAACATGTATAATCCTTTTAAGTATATTCCCATATTTATTATGTTATGAAAAAATAATACCCCAAAGACGGGTTCATGATATGTTATAGGGTCCTGTTCTAATTTATCTTGAGCCAACAGAGCTCAACAGAGTGATTTCAGAAAAGGCTGGCAAGACTTTCTGTAACTGATGCTGAGTGAAGTGAGCAGAACCAAGAGAACATTATACATAGTTGCAGTAAGATTATGGGGTAATCAACTATGATAGACTTAGTTCTTCCCAGCAATACAGTGATCCAAGACAATTCAAAAAGAATCGTGGTAGAAAATGCCATCTACATCCAGAGAAAGAATTATGGAGACTTAATGTGCATGGAAGCCTAGTATTTTCACTTTTTTGTTTGTTTGCTTTTTCTTTCTCATGTTCCCCCCTTGTTTTAAATATTTTTTTGGTAAACCAATTGTTGAAGAGGACTCATTGGAACAACAAAAGAAAGCAACACAATGATAATATTTCATGACATCAGCAACTCTGCAGAGCAAATGGCTCTCCCTATGTATTCCCCAGACACCCACATCCTCTTCATGGCTGTGCTTTACCCTTGGCCATACATGTTCATCACATGTGCATCTCTCTGTGAGTAGGATGGCAGGTTCAGTATAAATCAGCAGCATGTGGTGGGAGTCTCCAGCTGAAATGGGATTATGGACAGCAATTAGATAGACCTGCTTCTCTGAATAGGAAATAGCAGTTCCCGTATCTTCTTGCTTACTCAGACTACAACTGGGATATTAGACTGATTTGTGGTGCCACAGTTTAGGAAAGATACTGACATATAAGAAAGACACTCTCTAGATAGATAATCTAGAATGGAGTAGCTATCATGGTGAGATGTCTTAATTCCATGATACATCATATTATCTGAAGAAGATAAGGTTTTTGTTTTTGTTTTTGTTTTTTTTTTTTTTCCTGGAGAAGATTTCAGGTTGACATGAGAATAGCTTTGAAGTTTATGGAAAAGGATTTTCCTTTCTCTGCTCAATCTCAGGGGATAGACCAGAGCATTGAGGAGACACTGTGAAGTGGAAGATTTGGTCTTGATGTTGGGGAAGATGACTCAGTAATTAGAGCTGTTCAAAGGTAGAATGTACTATCTGAAGATGTGAAGGCTTCTATCTCCATTAATGTCTTTGAGTAGAGACTAGACCAGAGCTTCTTAAACTTTTCCCACTCATGACCCCATTTCCCTTGAGAAATTTTTATATAACTCTATCTCAAATCTGAGCAAGGTGCTTCTGGCAGAATTTGTGCATATGCAGTATAAAGTTGCAAATTTTGTGTTCAAAACCAAGACTAGAGTGAATTTGCACAGAATACAACATGGACAAGTGCTGTCAGAAGCACCTTGGATTCATTATGCATTTGATTTAGTATTAATTTTACTTTTGCCAAATTTTTCATGACTCCCACATTTAGTCACACAACCCCATATGAAGTCATCAGCCACAGTATAAGAAGCTTTGATGATCACTTAGCAGATATGTAATAGTGGGGGTTCCTTTTGGCATGTTTGACTTAGCTGATAAGAACCTTTCCAAATTTCTAATTTTGTCATTCTCTAGGAGCACCCAGCTACATATTCTCTACATGTGCTAGTTCCTTCATTGATATTCCCCTGACATATCCTTTGCTGTGACTTATATATTTTTATCAGAAAGTATATCCCAGGTTTATGGTATAATAAAGGAAGAGGGGTAATTTGTCTTTGTCTTGCTCTACCATTTCATTAAGTATCTTAAACAATGTCCATTGTCTAGAAAAAGTAAATGTATTAAAGGAACTTTTTTATCATTTTTTTTCATAAAACCTTCTATCTCCAGACTCTGGGTATTTTTATGGCTGTCCCAAATTCTTCCAATGCTCTCCATTTCTGGACTTGCTTGGTTTCCTTCAGGTTCCAGCTAAAAATCTCACCTTCTACAGGGAGCCTTTCCTAATCCACTCAGTGAGCTCCTTGAAAGCTGACTCTTTCATTTTTCTTTATATCTTTGGGTCTTAGCACAGTGCTTGTATACTGCAGGAGCATGATAAATTTTAATTGATTAACTGACTAAAATTGGGCTTATCAGTGATGAAATTGACAGAATTCAGATGAAGAAATTGAAACTGGAAGAGGTTAAGTGACTTGTCCAAGGTCATATAATCTTTCTGGCTCCACATTACTAAAGTTCTATACACTATGCTCTGAAACTGCCACAGATTTAGACCTTTAAAAGTCCTTTGCACTCTTTGAGCATCTATTATAAATGCAGAAATTGAGGTCCAGATCAATTGATTTGTCCAAGATCACACACCACATAGGTAATAACTGGCAAAGCCAAGATTTGAAATCTAGGTCCTTTTTTTTTGCTTTTTGCTGAGGCAATTGGGGTTAAGTGACTTGCCAGGGTCACACAGCTAGGGAATGTTAAGTGTCTGAGATCAGATTTGAACCCAGGACCTCCTGACTTCAGGGCTAGTGCTCTATCCACTGCACCACCTAGCTGCCCGAAATCTAGGTCCTTTAACACAAATCCCACAGTTTCTCCTACTTCACCAAACTCCCAGAAAAGTCATGTTTTAACATTGTGAATTCTGTGCTTGTAAAAAGAAGTGGTCATGCTATTCTATTTTTTTATTTTAACAACAAAAATCTTTTCTGGGTTGTCTGGGGAAGAGCCAGAGAGGTGAGAGATCACTCAAGCATTTGTCATGTAAGAGCCTCTGACATGCAGGTTGTACTGTGAGCTTGGGATAGCTTAGGCTACCAACTGTTTCTTTCCTTACCATCAATGTCTCACAGATCTTCCTTGACATCCTCATGTGTCCTATCATGTTTTCTTTCTCATTCAGATCTTTGTTTTCTTTTTCTATTATAGTAAAATTAGAAACTTCATTATCTTTTTTTCTCTCTGTAATACTTGCCTCTGTATATTCATTTCCTGAACTGTGTTAGCATTTGGTGTCAAACAACCTATGTATAGTTGTTGAAGAGAAAGAAACAAGGAAAAATGAATTAATCTCAATAAACGGTGATTAAGTGCCTACTATATGTACATTACAATGGTGCAGATTGTCCTAATTATCTTGATCTAATCAGAATACATGTTTTTGTTCCAGGAAAAATATGATGCAGAGGTTCTTTATGAGATGATTCTTCATGGTACACAAATGGTGCTTCACTTGAAAAAGACAGAGTGAGTTGCATAGTATTTAAAATTTTAAAGAAACTTATGTGGAATTATCTAAATTTTGTTTAAACTTTCTCTGGTAATTAAAAAAAACCCTTCCTTTCTATTAGGGAACTTTTCTTTGTGATTGCTCATAGATTTGTAGACTCTCACAGTACCAAGAGACCTTAAAAGTTATCTAGGCTGACCAGTATCTGGCCCATCTTATGATTTATATTTGACTAACCCTACTTGAAAGTTGGACAGTTGCAGGGGAGTTGGGTAGCCACTAAATCTTATAGCAGCCAATTTTGTTTCTGGAGTAATAGGAACGTTTTCCTGAAATCAAGTATCAGTTTCCATCTTTTCAATTCCCATTTTCTCCCCCACCAACCACAATGCTTTTACTTCTTCCTTCTAAGGCCAATTAATCCAACAAGGAGCCTTTCATAGGGTTAGATATATTAAAGTTATTGATCCAGGGTTGGAAGGGGTTTTGGAGGCCATTGAGTCCCAATCAACACATGGAACGTGCAGAGGACTTCAGTCTAGTCAAGGTCACACAGCTAAGCTAGGATTTAAAACTAGGCCCTTCTTGACTTCAAGTGCAGTACTCTTTCCCCCATGTCACAAAGTTCCTTTAAAGTACCTACTGTGTGGCACTGAAAATACAAAGATAAAAATAATGTTTGTTGCCTTAAGCAGCTTATACTCATTCAATTGGAAATATATATGCATATATATATATGTACACACACACACATATATATAGAATAGAATATATACAAATAAATAAAATTTATACAAAATGATGGAGAGAGAACACTAGCTTCTAGGTGAATCTGGAAGGATGCCAGATAAGAACTGACTCTAGAGATAAGCTTTGAAGGGATCTAAGCATTTTAAAAAGGCTGAGTGGAAGATGTTCCAGCCATTAGGGAAAACCTGTACAAAAATAGAAGGAGGAGAGAATGAATGTCAGAATTTATGAACAGACCAGTTTGACTAAACTCTAAAAGGAATGGCAGGTGTTAATGTATGATGTGCTTAGTAAAAGAGACCACAACCAGAAGAGGAAGAGTTTGGGATGCCGAAAAAGAAGTTTAGTTTTGATTGTAAAAGTTCTAGGTCAGGGTCAGAGTTCAAAGGAAAAAGGTGGCTACTTATTGGTAGAGCCAAAAAATATTTTGCAGGGGAAGAATTTGTGTTGGGCTATAAATAACAGGCAGGGATTTAATAGCAAAAGGTGAAGGGAGTATATTCTCAAAGGTAGGATCAGATAGTATCAAAGATAATATCCAAGATTTAGATCTAGAATAGACTCTGAAGATCATTGTATCTAAACTCATCATTTTAAAGGGGAAGAAACTGAGGCTCATGGAGTTAACTTGCAAGTGTTGAACATAAGGTTTGAAACCATCTCCCTGACCCCAAGTTAAGAATGGAAACAAGACAGTGAAATTTATATTTCCATGACAAAGCATAGCCTAGTTTGATTAGAGCCTAGGGGAAGAGAGAGCAAGAGTGAGCATGAGAGTGAACATGAAAGCTAGCATGAGAATGAGCTCAAGAGCGAGACAGACAGACAGACACATAGACACAGAGTCATAGAAAGATAAAGACAGAGACAGAGAAAGAGAGAAACAGAGACAGAGGGAGAGCTAGAAAGAGGAAGAGAGTCAGAGACACAGTAAGAAAGAGAGAGATAGAGTCAGAAAGAGAAAATGAGAGGGAGGAGAGAAAGAGATTGGGGGAGGAAAGAGGAAGGAGAGAGAGAGGGAGGAGAGAAAGAGCTGGAGGGAGGGAAAGAAGGAGGAAGAGGGGGAGAAAATAATAGATTAGTACAAAAAATAGTGTATCCATAAGGTGAATTCATTCTCTTAATAATCCTTATTTGATCCTCACAATCAACAAGGATAGACTTAAGTATCATTATAGTTCCCATTGTACAAATGAGATAACTGATGCAGAAAGAGGGTAAGTGGCTTGGCCAAGGTTACACAGGTACTAAGTTTCTGAGCATGGATGAGCTCACTCCTTGTTGCCTCTAGGCTCCCCAGATGCTTATGAACCTTCCCTCCATAATTCTGCCCTCCCCCCATTTCTCCCACTTGTATCATCTCCCCATAATCCCATGCAGATGTACAACCTCAAGCAATGTCTTTTTTTGTTTCTCTCTCTAAACTTCCATTTGCAAGCCCTTGCTATGTTCCATCAGTACTTTCCCTTCCACATCCCTTTTATTTGTCCCCCCACCTTTCCTATTCCCATGATTACCAGCCCAGCAGGAGCTCTTGAAACAGAGTCTGTTGAGTGAATTACTCTAATTGTTTCCCAATAGCAGGAAGTTTTCTCCCTAGTTCTGCTGAAATGGAATGTTCCCCAGATACTTATATTACCTCTTCACAGTTACATTTTGGGTCCCTCCATTGGATCACATCCAAGCATTATTATCCCCTTTTTAAAGATTAGTTAACTGAGGTCCCACAATGATGTCATTTACCCAAACAACAAATGACTAGCTGCTCAGCCAATCAGTTATATTTTTATCTCTTCAGAAGGGTCTTAAACTCTTCTTAAAACATTATATGCAGTTCAGCATCTTCTCTGAGAAGAAGAAAAAGAACTTCACAAAGTAAAAAAGAACAATTGGGGGCAAACATCCCATGAAAGCCTTTCTTGTTGGCCTTAGGAGAAAAAGTAACTATCTTTTTATTCTCTTTCCAGGGACCTTGTAGCCCCAAACTACAGTGAAACACATTACTCCCAAAATGGGGAGGAGATCACCACGAAACCTCAATTCATGGTAGGAGACACATGATGGGGGTAGTGGGTGTTACATTGACATGGTAGATTTGGGTCTCATCTCTGATATTTTCCTACTTTGTCATTTAAGATGTAATAAGGATGAAATTCAACAAAGGTAAACTGAGGCAATTTATTCTGAGTAATATAATAATTTATTAACAAACAACCCTATCAATAAAGCAGATGGATGGCTGCTTCAGTTTTAAGACAAAGAATTGCAGTTGCAACTCCTTTTTACATATATGGAACAAAAAACAAAACAGGGTAGGTGAGGAAATAATGCAAGTTAGGATTGGCAGCATCATGGGGACGAGAGCATCATAATTGGTTACTTTAAAGGAAGGGACTTTCATTCATTTGTGGGACCACCTATCTCATTCTTAGCAGAATGTTTTATGGATTTGTGGGACCCAGTTGTATTCTAAGGCTAATCAAGGATAATGGACTCACTGCTTTCTGGGAATGAAATAAGGTCACCTTTAATTAGACAAGAATAAACAAAGATGGCACCAAGGCAACTTGCATGCTCTCCAGGATAACATACAAATATCTTGGAATTTTAAGGATATGAAATTATGAGGGGTAACAATAAGTGGAATATGTGATTTGCAGGTGGTGCTGAGATACCAATTCCATTAGAATTACAGTGTTTTATGAGAATATTGACCTTCTGAACTTAGTTTAGAGTTTTTCTTTAATTAAAAGTCATCAGCAGAGAGAATAAACTTTGGCATCTAATTATGAAAGAGGAAGACAGACTTTTTAACAATGAGCTTCATCACTCAGGGACAAAGAAAAAGACTTGGGATTTTATATAAAATAAGTAAGATTTCAGAACTGAATCAATTTAAAAATGGAACCACATGTAAAATGCAGAATCAATTTTTAGTTTTCTCAGGTAAGAAAATTACCCTACTAAACTTTTTATTTCTACATCAGAAAAGGATAGACAATAAGAACTGTATTGCTTATTTAATTTAGTTATCACGAATTTGTTAATTGCCTAATAGGTGCTACTGTACTAGGATACATTTGCCCTCGATGATTTTCTTATTCTCTTGAATAACAAATTCTTTGTAATATTCAAAGTTTTGAAAAAATGCATTTATTAATTGCAGAATGTTAATCTAGCAAGTAGAGTCTTCAACTGGTTCTTCCATGAATTCATTGGTTCCTAATATCAGGCTCTTTCCCCAGAACAAATGCTTTACGTAGAATGTCCCCATCTTATACAACCAAACTCCACTTCTGGTCCTCATCTCTAAAATAAGGGTTTTTGAGAGGATGCTCTGGGGAGGCAGCCCTAGAAAAGGGGAAAGAATACTCACCGTGGAATCAGATGAACCAGGTTCAATCCCTCTGCCTCTGATGCTGATTGCGTTTGTAATTTTAAGCAAGTTTGCTTAATTTTTTGGGCCTCAGTTTCCTTTTCTATACTCTTATCCCTTCTCTAAACCTGAACCTATGGACATACTATAATTTGCATTAAAATCCCACCTCTGACTGTTATTTCCTATATGATCTTGGCCAAGTCATTTAACTTTACTGGGACTCACTTTGCTCATCTATAAAAGGAAGGAATTGGACAGGATGCATTTTAAAATTCACTTCCATATGAAATCTATGATTTTATGAAATTGTCATTCCAAACAGAAAAGTAATTAAGAATCTAAGGCACATTTATGTTATGTGTAGAATAAGCAGGTATTTGTTACTACTATATGGTTATTGAGCAGATTTGAGTTGAAACGTGTCCAAGAAAAACTTCATGGGGGTAAGACTTGAGATGAATATTGCAAAACAAAAGATTTAAAATTGTATGAATAGCCTCAGATTAGAGGCAGAGCAGCTCACTAGGTTTGTTTGCTATTCCAGTTCTCATGTATTTATGGTTTTCCATGATACAGCCAACTGGATTTTGAGAATAAGAATTTTAAAAGCAGCATAATCTCTGCCTGTCTGTTTTTCCGTCCATACATAAGTCATTCTCTATGTCTGTCTCTCCCTGTTTCCTCTCTTGATTGCCCTGACTTCAATATCCCAGAGCTAGGATGGCTGTATATCCTCCTTAAAGTTCTAGGAATAGGGTATATCTTCTCTAATACTATGGAATTCATCCAGTGGTCATTTCTATGTATTCTTTCTGATTAATTAGCTTGATTAATTAGATTCCTCATTTTACTTAATTATTCAATATCATTTTTTTCCAAGGCAATCAGGGTTAACTAACTTGCCACAACTAATAAGTTTCTAAGGTTGGATTTGAACTCTGGTCCTTCTGATTACATGGTTAAGTTACAACTGAATTGCCTAGCTGCCCATCAATTAACTTTTACAAACATATTTACTTCAAACATACAGCAAGGAGTAAAGTGCAAAAATTTTCCCTAATCATTGGAAGTAAAGGAGTGTGTGTGTGTATGTGTGTGTGTGTGTGTGTGTGTGTGTGTGTGTGTGTGTGTGTGTGTGTTGGTGAGCTACTCTTCACAATATCATTAAATGGCTTGACAGAGTGAGCTCAGCCTTACTTACACTTTTGATGAAACATTGGTCCTGCCAAATTTGAATTCAAATGTGACATTGCTGCTGGATGAATCTTTAAGCAGATTACAAGGATGTTTCTCAAAAACTGACTCTGGGGAGGCGGGGGTTCTCTAGGATAAATATCTCCTCTTTGAATTTAGGTGGCAAGTTACTGTTGCTGAATAAACTTGCTACAATATAAAAAAATTATAAAAGCAAAAAGCTTATATTTTATTACCCTATGCAGAAGTTCAGAATTCAAAAAAATTAACCTGAACAAAAAAAAATTAGGCTTCTAACATGTTTTTGTGAACAAAAGAGAGAGAGAGAAAGTAAGAAAGAAAGAGAGAGAGATTTGAATACAGAAATCTAGCATACAGAAATTCATAAATCTCATATATCCCCTAAGAAACCTAGTTAAATAGACTATAAGAAAAATTAAGACAGGTTATAGATTAAACTACATTTAAAAGGTTCACTGTAGGCTGACTGAAAAATAAATGTGCAAGTTACAAAGAAAATCAAAAAGCTCCTAGCCAGAATAATTCTTTCACCAAAAACAAAGTGAGAATAAATCACCTTGGGAAGCTAAATTTCCTTTTGACTTTCTATCTGAAGAATGTAAACAATAGCAATAAAACAACAAACACACAAAGGAAAATTTCCCTTAATATTACCAACCCAGGAGTCAAATTTTTGCTCAGTGGAGTTAATATTAAACAGCAACAGGCTTCAGTTAGCCGATATGTTTCAGGAACTGAATAAAAGAAAATGAAAAAAAAAAGTCACCTCAAAGAGCTGGAGTTCATTGTTGAATGGACTCTGTATTATTCACCTAGGAATTACCTAGAAATCACTCTCCTGATTTCTAAAAGTTCATCAGGTCAATAGCCATTTCTAATAACCTAAAATAAGCCAGAACAAACTCAAAGAGTCAGAGAGCAGACATCCTTACTTCCAGGCCATACATCAGCCTCATATTAGGAAGGACCAGCCCTCTTCCCTTACTTCATGGTCTCTTTTAGCTCACCAGAACCCAGGTGGTCAGAAAAGAGTCAAACTGACAGGAGTGAGACTTAGGTAGATTGATGCCATTGGAGTCCAATTCTGGCCCAGAGCCAATCAAAGAGGTTTTATTTCATTACATAAATAGCAAACTGAAACCAAAGAGGTGATTTATTTGTGTCTCCATCATTCACTTGGGAATTGCATCAGTTGAACCTCTCTCTATATGTTCTTAAAGATTGAACACCTGGCCAGCTCCCATAATTTATACACATATACACACATATATAGATAGTTGTATGTTTTTTTTTATTTAAATCTCTTTGTATATATGAATAAATTGATATATAGACAGGCATATGCTTATATGCATATACATATGTACATATGCACATATACATGTGTATATACAAGTACACATGTATGTACATGAAATTATAGATATAAATGTTGAAATTGATAGCTATTTACATATACCTATACACATATACATACACCTAGTTACACACACATATCAGCTAGATGATATAAATATAGACCAATATAGAGCTCAGAACTTGAATCAAGAAAGCCTGAGTTTAAATCCTAATTAAGAAATTTATTAGATGTCTGACTCTTGAATATCCACTTATATTTCTCAGATTTAGAATTTTTTTTTAATCCATGGAAAGAGAACAATAACATTAACTGCCTTGTGGGATGGTTGAGAGGATCAAATGAGATAACATGCAAAGTACTCTTCAAATTTGAAAACACCTATATAAATGATTATTATTATCATATTTCTCCAAACATTTCTCTCTCTTTCCTTCCCTCCCTTCTCTCTTCACCACCTCTGTCTTTATCTTTCTATCTCTCTTTGTATCTGTCTCTGTTTCTCTTTCTTTTTTCTGTCTGTCTCTGTATGACTTTCTGTCTCTCTGTCACTGTCTCTGTCTCTCTGTCTTTCTGTGTCTCTCCCTTTCTATCTCTGCTTGTCTCTCCCTCTTTTTCTGTCTATCTTTTTCATCTTTCCTTTCCCTCCCTCTCTCTCATTTCCTATAGGATCATTGTTATTATCAAGGGCATGTCCTTCATGAAAAGGACTCTGCTGTTAGCCTCAGTATCTGTGATGGATTAAGGTAAGAATCAGATCTTCAATACTCCATCCCATGACTAAGCTTAACTGACAACAAATGGTGAGTTTTTGTGACTTCTGATGGACCCAAGTGTGTTCAAGATCTATTAGATCTAATTAGAATAGGCCAGCTTGAATTGTGGGGGTGGGTTAGTTCTGGACTCTTTTGTGATTCATGAGAAATATGGATATTTCAGGGAAAATAAATCAATAAACTGACATGTCATTCCTTGGCAGCACACCAGCACCGGAGAAATGATTCATGGGCCTCCTTTATTCCCCAATCTGTGAAATTTAAAGGTTGATTGTGGAGAGATAATAAGGATGACCTGGCTTTGTCAAAACTGAAAACAAAGTACAAGGGGGAAAATTGCAGCAAGAGGCCATAGATAATCAGAGCTAGAGGGGATATGGATGTTTTATAAGGAAACCTAGATCCAGTAAAGGGAAGTGATTCATCCAAGAAACCATGATGCGAAGAAGCTTAGCTTCTGGCTCTTAGTTCAGTGCTCCTTCCAGCATATATATTACTTTATGAGCCCCTTATTAGAGGGCACACTGAATTCCACCATCAAAAGTCTTTTGGGGTCCAAACTCACTTAAGGCTTTAACGTCTCATCATACAGACCTTAGAAACCAGTAGGTACTATTTGAGCACAAGAAGGTGCTCAAAACAATGGCAAGAGAGGAATGGGGTATGAAAAAACAGTGCCATCTACTCTCTGTGTGACCTTCAGCAACTTTCAACTTCAGCTTCTTCATCTGTAAAATGACAGTCAGATTATATGATCTGCCAGACTAATTATTTCTAGTTCTAAATATTTGTTCCTGAGAGCAACAGGAAGGACATTTGGGATTTCCTTTTCTTCCTCTGCTTCCTGGGTCCAGAGAAAAGACAGATTTAGGGATGGCAACCAGGCTTCTGCTTATGAGCCTTCAGAAAGAGCTTGACCAATTTGGCTGGTTAGGGGTTTTTAAGATAAACATGTTTCTAGGAGGCAAAGTAAATGGAACAACAGTCTTCAGTCAGGAAGACCTGAATTCAAATCTGGTCTCATGCATTTACCAGCTGCATGACGGTGAGCAAATCACTTAACTCTGAAAAAAATGAACGTTTCCCATATCTTCCCCATTCACCAACTGTATAATATATATATATAATATATTATATATAATATATAATAATAGTTCCACTCCATGTTATTGCATATCACTCTTTTTGAGTTGAAGCACTTAAAGCTCCAGGAATGGAATATGGTCATCTCTCCATAATCCCTGGGCAGATAGATGGTCTGCATTTTCATGCTCCACAGGGGATACATCAGGAAGCATGACCAAAGGTATCTCATCGAACCTCTAGAGCACAGTGATCAGGGAGAACATGCCATCTTCAAATATGAGCACAAGATCCAAGACACAAGCAACGGGAGCTGCGTGGTGTATAACTTTTCCAAGAGAGAGGCTATCACTCAGGGCTCCAGGTCCAGCATCAGTTTAGAAGTGAGTAAACTTTTAATGTTTTTTTACTTGTTTGTTTTGTTCATTCATAGCACTTAGTAAAGTGCCTGGCACATATTAAACACTAAATAGCTGCTTGTTTTTTTTCAGATTTTATAGTAAAAAAAATTATATGTGTTTTATTTATTTATTTTTGTCTTTTTTTTTTATTAAAACTTTTTATTTGCAAAACATATGTATGGGTAATTCTTCAACATTAACCCTTACAAAGCTTTCTGTTACAAATTTTCCCCCCTACTTCCCACCTCTCCCCTAGATGGCAGGATATCCACTACATGTTAATTATATTAAAATACTTGACAAATTGAATATATGTATACATATTTCCACACTTTTCATTGTTGTGCAAGACAAATCGTATCTACAAGAAAGAAAAATCAGAAAAAGGAAATACAATGCAAACAAACATCAAAATTATATGTTTTATAACTCAATTCAGAGAAATAGGATGGAATAGAAAACAGACAGACAGAGATAGAAAGAAAAGCAGAGAGAGAAAGAGACAGAAAAAAAGACAAAGACAGAGAGAGAGAGAAAGAGAGACAAATACACACAGAAGCAGAGACAGAGACAAAGACAGAAAAGAGATAGAGAGACCAAGAGACATACACAAAGAAAAACAAGCTATAAAGAGAAGAGTGAAACAGGAAAAGAAAAAGAAAAATAGATGGGGAGAGAGAAGGGAGATTAAAAAAAAAGAGACAAATAAGGGAGAAAAAGAGAGAGAAGAGAGTGAGAATTAGAGAAATAAGAGTGAGAAAAATACAGATGAAAAAGAGCAATAGATGATTAGTACAATAGTACACAGTGATAGCAAGATTGTGCAATGATCAAATATGAAAGATTTGATTCTTCTCAGTGCTTCAGTGATCCAAGACAATATCAATAAACTTGGAATAGAAAATGCCATCTATTGACAGGAAATGATAATGATGAATGTTTGAGAGGATGCGGGAAAATTGGGACACTAATGCATTAGTGGTGGAAGGAACTGATCAATGGTTATTCTGCAGAGCAATTTGCAACTATGCTCAAAGGACTAGTAAATATGTGCAAAAAGGTTTGTAGTAGCACTTTTGGTGATAGCAGAGAATTGGAAAATAAGTAGATGTCCATCAAATGGGGAATGGCTGACTAAGTTATGGTATATGAAGATTATGGAATATTATTGATCTATAAGAAATGATCAGCAGAATGATTTCAGAGAGGTCTGGAGAGACTTATATGAACTGATGCTGAGTGAAATGAGCAGAACTAGGAAATAATTGTACAGATCAACAACAAGATTATATGATGATCAGTTCTGACAGATGTGGCTCTTTTCAACAATGAGGTGATTTAAGCTGATTCCAATGATCTTGTGAGGAAGAGAGCCATTTGCTCTTTTCAGAGAGAGGACTGTGGGAACTGAGTGTGATTCACAACATAACATTTTCACTTTTTTGTTGTTGTTTGCTTACATTTTCTTTTCTTTCTATTTTTTCCCTTTTGATCTGATTTTTCTTGTGCATCATGATAATTGTGGAAATAGGTATTGAAGAATTGCACATGTTTAACATATAATGGATTACTTGCCATCTAATAAAAGGGGTGGGGGAAGGAAGTGAAAATTGGGAACACAAGGTTTTGCAGGAGTGAATTGGAAATTATATATGCATATGTTTTGAAAATAAAAAGCTTTAATAAAAAAAGAATGATAAAAATAAAAGAAAATATCACCTGCATTCAGAAAAAAGAATGATGGTGATTGAATGTAAATCAGTACATGCTATTTTAACATCTCTCTTTTTTTTTTGTTTTTAATCTCTTGTGATTTTTCCCTTTTGTTCTGAATTTTCTCTCCCAAAATGATTCATGAAAAAATATGCATTTCAAAAAGTTAATATACATGCATAACCAGAAAAATTAAAACAAACAATTTTAAAAAGATAGACAAGAGAGAGAAAGACGTAGAAAGACTGATAGATGAAGAAAAAGGAAGTGGGAGAGAAGAGAGGAGAAAGAGAAAAGAGAAGAGAAGAGAATAAAGAGAAACAGAAGGAAGAGAGACTGAGAGTGTCAGAGAGGCAAAAAGAGAGATAGAGAGACAGAGAAAGATGAAGAGTCAGAAAAGCGAGTCACATTTGGATTGTGGGTATTACTCTTCATTTCTTTAGTTATGCCCCTTTCTGCTTTCTTTGCTTGATCTGTAAAATATTAATGAACTGATTTCTCCATATTGTAGGACTATTTAGATGAAAGGCATCAGCAAAAAGGGACATATTAATGATTTCTTTTCAATCTGTCCTAAAGATGCAGATGTACCTAAAAGAAAAGAAGTACATTGAACTCTTCATTGTTGCTGATCATGCCTTGGTAAGTTTTCAGAGGAATGGCCTATTGGTCATCCAACAGTTCCGTAAATGTACTTATAGCTCTTGGAGATTGTACAGTCTTGGAGTGGGTCCTCTTGGAGTTTTGACTGAAGAGCTCCAATGTGAACTCCACCTAGAAGATCTCTGTGATGGGTGTTTAGTCTGTGTTTTCAGGGTTCTATAGGACTATAGGTTTAAGATCTGGAAGAATAATAAAAATATCAATTTGCATTTGTGGAGGATTATAAATTTTACAAAGTGATTTTACAGCACCAAGGAGAACACTGATGATCCAATTACAGTCAGAAATTGTTGAAAAGGGCTGAGGAGAGTATGAGAGGTAAGGAACCAGAAGCAACAAATGTCAATAGTTCTCCTCTGCCTCTCCTTGGATTTTGCTATGAAAGGAAGAAGAGACCTATGATGTTAGCATGAAAGAAAGTAAGGGGCAAATTTTCTCCTTACAGGATATGGTACATTGTCAGAAGAGTTACTCAATCAGGTATTTTTGTTTCCTTACTAAATGGGGAAGGGGGATTTGGAGTATTTCCAGAAATTAGAGTGATATAAATAAATACACGACACCAAAAATTGTTTAAATAGAGGAGTTAGTGTTAGCAAGGATTAAGGCCTCCTGAGAGGACTTGAGATATAAATTTAGGGAGAAGAGACTGGTGATAGATTCTGTTGCTGAATTTAGGTCTTCAGTTAATCAATAGAGATGAAGAGATGGAATAGGAAGGTTGAGGAGAGAAGAAACAAATACTCTGTGCTATGCACTTATGAATTCCTGAATTTTTAATGCTTTCTTCATCTATTAACTTTTTAATGTCTAACAATAGATTACTATGCCAGTTTTGCAGATGAGGAAACTGAGTCTTAGAGAGGTTAAACGATTTGCCCATAGAGGTTTGGAAGTGTCGGAAGTGGGAATCAAATTAAGGTCTTTCTCATTCCTAAATCCATATTGCTATTCCAGGTTTGCCTTCTTCTTTTTTTTTTTTTTTTGCTTTTTTTGCTGAGGCAATTGGGGTTAAGTGACTTGCCCAGGGTCACACAGCTAGGAAGTGTCTGAGACCAGATTTGAACTCAGGTCCTCCTGACTTCAGGGCTGGTGCTCTAACCACTGCACCACCTAGTTGCCCCAGGTTTGCCTTCTTTTGAGAACTACCTATTTTTGCCTCTGACATATGTAAATTAGGAAATAGATTTTAATTTTATTCTTTCTAAACAGCTAGGTGGTGCCATCATACACAGAGAACTGAATCTAGAGTTGGGAAGACCTGAGTTTGGCCTCAAAATACTAACTATGTGTCCTTGGACAAGTCATGAATCTCTCAGTCTCAGTTTCCTCTTGTGTAAAATGCTAATAGTGCTCATTCTGGAAGTTAATGAGATTAAATGCATAAAGAACTTTGTAAATTTTAAAGTACTATATAAATGCAAATTATCACCAATACTATCATTATCATAATTTTTTTCAATTCATTCAAAATTTTGGTTTTGAGATATTTATTAAAGAGGTTTATTGCATTGATGTTTTTTTAAGTCCTTTCTTTTTTAAAAAAAGAAATGCTCTGGATTCATTCTTTTTGTTGTGAAAAATCTTTTTTTATGCTAAAAGTAATCTGTTCTATAGTTTCCATTTTATTTGATGAATATTTTAGAATTTTTTAAGTGTCTACAATTGGAATAGATAATTGAGTATCTTTTGATTTCATAAGATGTTTCTATTTAGATCATTCAACACATTAAGTATTTGTCTATTCATCCATTTAGCTAGCTAACTAGCTAGCAAGTTAGATATGATCCCATGACCCATTGTTTGTAGTAGACCTGAGTTCCAATACTGCTTCAGATACTTGCAAGCTATGTGATTTTGGGCCAAGTCACTTAACTCTGATGTGTTTATATGCATGTATTGAATTTTTGCTACATATTTCATCTTATCTTCTGTAGATTCATAGTAATCTAGGAGTATGATGTGATAACATTTCTCATTAACAATCTTCTAATCAAATTGATTAGCTAGATTGTCTTGACTCAAATTTATTTAATATCACTCATTTAATAAAATGGAGAAACTTCTCAAATACAATTATTCTTGTTTGTATATAATTAGACATTACAATTTCTTGGTGCATGTACATTTAAAATGAAGAACAGCATTAAAAACCATGAAGACATTAGTAGTTATATACAATATTTTTGCTATAACCAGAATCACCACCAGAGTCCCCCAAACCTACATTATAACAGTAGATGACTCCTTTTTATTTCTCTGGAACCTCTTACTTCATTCAATCATTACAAATACTTATCAAAGTCTTTTTGAGTATTTTATCTTCTTTCTAAATATCAGTCTTCTCTTCAATAATCACAGGAAAGAATCTTCCAGCTTACCTCATATTCTTTATCAACTTCCCATACTTCTATCTTTTTAGGATTTCCTCACAAAATACCATTTGACAATCCACAAGTAAGAAGTCTGTCCATTTTCATTTTTCTTTTTCTCTAAATGTTATCTTCATGGATAACAATCAGAGCTTATATCTCTTAGCTTGTCCAAATTCTATCTTTCCTCAGTATTCCACCTAACCTTCTCTTTGATTTTTAAAGCTATGATCATAATAACTAAAGGTTCTAGCTAAAGATTCTGAGATACATATTCAAAACAAACCCTTTATATATTACCACATTCTTCTCTTATTTCCCTTTCCCTCAAAATGCTGTGCATGTTTGTTTGTATAATGCATGTGGCACTTTATATATATACACTTAAATACATATATACATATGCATTTAGTGTGTATATGATACAATACATGTATGTATACTCACATCCACACATACATACATACAATGGACCTGATTCCATTTTTTTTTCACTTTGTTACCATCAAGGTTTCTGGACACTTAAAAAATAAAATAGTTGCTCAATAAACATTTATTAAGCACTTTCTATGAGCCAGATATTGTATATGTTGAGTATACAAAGGCAAAAGACCTTGCTCTTGAGGAAATCCCAACCTGTCCTTTTTCTTGTGTTTTATGACATTGTATACAATACCCACAAATCTTTTAATGCATTACAGAAATGAAATATTCCCTATTTTCAAATATCTTGAATTCTATGGAAGGATGTAACGTGTTCAGAAATGAATGCATGAGATACTAAATAAACACATGTGATGGAAGGAAGGGATGGCACTTGGTTCTAGTTCTGTTATCTAATCTGCTGTCTTTAATCAAATTTTCTGTTTTTATCTATTTCTAAACAGATAGCTTTTCACAATTATTGAAAGACTTAAATAACTCATACAATAATGCTTACAATTAAAGATCACACTAAAGAAACAGCAACAACAATTATGAAAAATAATGATAGAAATATGCCACAACAAAGTGTATGGGATGCAGAGGAGGCATCATGGAGCAGGGGGATGAGCTGTGCTTCATAGTACTTATAACAACTTGAGAAAATCTCATTGCTGATGGAAGCTTCAGTTTCTTCATCTATAAAATGGGATCAGATTAGGTGGCTTCTAACATGTCTTCTAATCAGACAATAAATATTTATTGGGTATCTACTAGATATCAGGTACTGTGCTAAGGACTAGGGATACAAAAAGAGACAAAAAAGAAAGCTTCTTACAAAGAGATCATAATCTAATCTTTCAGCTTTTTCTCTGATATGTATTTTTTAATTAAAATTAGACTTGTATTTTCATTATGATAGGGAAGAAACTCCTTCAATGAAAATGGATCTTTGATCAGTGGGGAAGGGAACATGGAAAACTTCCAGAAATACTTTTGATGTGAATGCAAAAAAACACCAATAATTAGTATCAGAGGGTTTCCTTAGGCATTAAATGTTTAGGTGGTCATATAGCTAACATGTGTCTGAAGTTGGATTTGAACACATCTTTCTGAACCCCAGGCTGACTCTCCTCTGTGACACTACTTCTTCTAATCAGCATACAGAGACAATGACAGATCCCTAAAAGCACATTAATAACAGTTAAAAAAAAAGGTGGGGAGCAGCTGGTAGGCACAGTGGATACAGAACTGGCCTTGAAGTCAGGAGGACCTGAGTTCCAATCCTGCTTCATATACTTGCAAGCTATGTGACTTTGGGCCAAGTCACTTAACTCTGTCTACAAATAAAACAAAAAAAAAATCAAAAATTAAAAAAGAGCAAAAAAGGAAAAACAAAAGGAGTTTATTTTGAAAGATAAACTGGAAGAAAAGAAATTAATATACCAAAAGTAAACATAAAAAGGCAGAATTAGAAATAAATGGAGGAAAAGGAGGGACTTGGAATATAAAATCTCAAAAGAACTATTAATTAGATCACTTAAAGAGTTCTAATTATATTATCTTGTTTTCTTAGAAGTGGCACAGTGGAAAAAGTGCTGGACCTGTAGTCATTAAACCTGAGTTCATGTCCAGCCTTAGATATTTATTTGTTGTGTGACCCTGGGCAAGTCACTTAACCTCTACCTGCCTCAGTTTTCTCAACTGAAAAGTAGGTTCAATAATACTACCTACTTCATATAGTTGTTATGAAGATCAAATAGATTATATTTGGAAAGTACTTAGCCAGAGCTTGACACCTAAGAGGTACTTAATCAATGCTTATTCCATTCTTCAGTTAACAATTTTTAGTAGTAGTCTACTCATGTAATAGAAGAGGAAAAAAAGATCAGCAGGCTTTAGTAAGTAAGGCAAGTCTCCTCAACATGGCTTCTTCATCCTTTGGGTTTCTAAGCTCTTTTTCAGTACAAATCCTATAGTTCTATGGCTCTCAAATCATAGAAAGATATTAGCATAAAAGGTACTGGCTACAGTCAGCATTCCTGACTTCTGCTCCATGCTTTGCTATAATCATATTCTATGACTTTGAAATAGATATTGTTATTTTTAGACCCCTATTTGCTACTCTGATAAATGAGGGAATGGATTATGTGATCTCCAAAGTCTTTTCTGGACATCTAGGTGGTATAAGAATAGAGTGCCCATCTCAGAGTCCAAAGGAAGTGACTTCAAATCTAACCTTAGATATATACTGTGTAATCTTGGGCAATTCACTTCCTTACTTTTCTCATCCACAAAATGAGGTGGGAAAGAAAGGAAGTGACAAACCACTGCAGTATTTTTGCCAAGAAAATCCCAAATGGAGTCATGGAAAGTCAGACACAACTAAAACAACCCAACAACAAAGTCCTTTATAGCTAACAGCAAATGTTGTCCTTATTTTCAAAAAGGAGAAGAAAACAACTATAGAGCAGCAAGACTGACTCCTGGTAGAATCATAGACTGGGTCATTTAAGGGATGGTTGGCAAACACCTAGACAGGGATGCAGGAATTATAAGTCAGCATTTAGGGTCAAGTTACATTACTGTTATTTTCTTTTTTTTTTTTTAACAAGATTTTAAATTAGTAAATGAAGAAAGTCCAGCCATATAGTTTACCTGGAGTTTAGCAATTTTAGTAAAGTATCTGACACCATTTTATTGAGAAAATGGAGAGGTAGACACTAGATAATAAAATTAAATGGATTCAGAATCATTTGTATGACTGTACTCAAATTGGGGTTATTAATGGTTAAGCTATAATGCTTCAGTAGGGGTTATCTTCTAGGGATAAGGAAATGATATTTTCCCCATATTTTATGTTCATCCAACCTCCTCTGGAGCCTAGTATTCAGATGAGCATGACAGTCAAAAAAGAAGGCCATTGCAAAGCTAGAGTGTAACTGGAGGTGAATAACACAATAATGATGGGCGATGAAATATTTTAATATGCAGAAAGAGGGATGGTTAATCTGGAGAACAGAGGACTCAGGGAACATTCTATAGTTATATTCAAGTATTAAAGGGCTGCCATTTTAAGGATGTATTAGATTATCTTTTCCCCCAGAAGGCAGAAGAATGGATAGAAGTCACAAAGAAGATGATTTAAGCTTGATATCAGGAACAACTTTCTAACATTTCTTCTGTTGTTTCATTAGGACTTCCTTGGAGCGGTTTGTCATTTTCTCTGCCAATTCATTTTATGGATGAGGAAGCTGAGGGGAATAAAATTAATTGATTTTCACAGGATCACATAATTAGTGAGATTTGAACTCAGGAAGAGGAGTTTTCTAACTCTAGGCACTCCATGCCCCAAAGTACCATCTAGGTGCCCCAGGGATATTTAAAGTAGGATTTAAATGATTTATAATTTAAATTTAAAAGAATTTTTGTTGAAATAGACATTGCACTATATCATGTTTGAAGAACCTATAATTTTTTCATTCCTGATTCTAAGGCCAGAATTTTTCAGGAATTGATTAAAAGTCACTGTAAGAGGAGGAAAAACAACTTTTTCTTCCATTATTACTATTGAATTTTTTCTTGGCTACAGGCATGAATGGATTGTTACCCACATCAATGATGCAAACAGCCACATTGATGAGATCCCAGAACCATTAGTGTGTTGGGTCATCTTGAAATACATAAGCTCTTTTCTGAGCTTTTCTCTTTGTGTCTAACAGAGACTCCCCAAAATTGTTTTTCCAGTACCGAAGACACAATCATCTGCAGAAATGGCTGAGGACCCGGATTTTCGGCATGGTTAATTTTGTCAACATGGTAAGTAAGATATTTCAGTGTGACTGAAGCTCAAGTACCATGAATAGAGTCTTCAGGAGAGGTCCTGTGTTTGCCATCAGGAAGATTCATCTTTCTGAGTTCAAATCTGGCCTCAGACATTTCTTAGTTGTGTGACCCTATGGAAGTCATTAACTCTATTTGCCTCAGTTTCCTCTTGTGTAAAATGAGTTGGTGAATGATATGGCAAACCACTGCAATATCTTTACCAAGAAAATCCCAAATAGAGTCCAATGGAGATTTCAGATCTCAACTGCTCTTCTGTCTTTACTCTTTTATCTTCCCATTCTTTATCCTGTAGTGAATTGCTCCAAATCTACAGTACTCTCCGTTCTTGAATCTCATGCCTTTTGCCCTATTGCCACTCATCCCTTGCCAAAATGAAATCCTGGTTTATTTCATCATCTGCCTCCTTCCTTCCTACTCAGGTTCTGCTGAACAGAGCTGAAGAAATTTCTCATGGAGCTATGCATACTGGGTCCACTACAGCTGCCCTTCCATGGCTTCAGTAAATACTTCTGTGCTGATGATTCATAAAACAATTTTCCCAGCCCTAATATTCCTCCTGCTCTCTAGTCTCTTATTTCCAACTGTTTATTAGATATTTTGAACTGGATGCCCTGTAAGCAGCTGAAACTCAACAAGTACAAGAATATATTTCTCTTTTCTGCAAAGCCATCCCTTCTTCCTAACTTCCCTAGTACTACTGGGGATACCATCTTTTTCCCAATCACAAAGGCTTGCAGCTCTTGGGGTCATACTCAACTCTACACTCATCTTCCCCTCAACTCATCACCATATTCAACCCAAAATCAAGACCTGAAGATTTTACCTTTACAACATCTCTTGCATATACCCTCTTTTCTGCTGTGACATTATCATCACCCAGCTACAAGTCCTTATCACCTCATGCCCATACTTTTACAGTGGCCTGCTGGTTGGGCTCCCTACCATAAGTCTTTCCTCATTCCACTTATATCCTGCACTCAGCTTTCAAAGTTATCTTCCTAAAGCTTAGGTCTGATGCTCTTAATCACCTACTCAACAAATTCCAAAGCCTCTCTATCTTTCACTCTGTTCTGTCTTTCTGTCTCTTGTGTTCTCTCTCTCTGTGTGTCTGTCTGTCTGTCTGTCTCCCCCCCTTCTGCAAAGTTTATTGTAATGATAACACTATTACAAGTGGACTCAATTCTAAGAGAATTCAGCAGGAAAACAGAAGCAAGGAGATACCTTTATCCATCTTTCAATCATTAACATGTTAATTCTGTGGCTCAGGAGTAGTCTCCAGGATTTGGTTATCACTGAAAAAGATTATCATTACTATTTCAGAAATTTGGTCTGTGGGACTATCCTGAGGCCAGAAGCTATCTGACAGTCTCTCTCTTTCTCTCGCTCGCTTGTTCTCTCTTTCTCTTTCTCTCATGCACATTATCTCACCTCTCCTCTCTTCTCCTCTCCTCTCCTCTCCTCTCCTCTCC